>MUZC01001123.1:5474-18236 GCA_002072015.1 Radix auricularia | reverse complement strand
ATATATATATATATATATATATATATATATATACTAGCAATTTCCCCGTGCTTTGTTGCGGGAAGTTGGTGAATTAATGATTAGTGAGTGAGTGCATAAAAAAACTATATTTGGGTAATGGCGCCCAGCAAGGAATATTTTAAATATTTTTTCCTCTGCTGCCATCGTGGAAGTGTATTTAACAAACCCCCAAAGTTTCATGCATTTGCCTATACGGGAAAAGGGCAAATTAGTGATTTTCAATTTTTAGAAAGCTCATATTAAAAAAACTTTTTAGGGCCCCGGCCCCCATGAGCGTGTATTTCAAATTTCTTTTACACAAACATTCGTTGTGAGAGGATACTTGAAAATTACCCACAGTTTCATGCTCCTACCTACACGGACAATTGGAGAATTAGTGATGAGTTGGTTTTTAATATAAGAAAAACTTTATTTTGGGCCCCCGCTCCTCCATGAGAGGGAATTTTAACATTTTTGCCTTCTTTTTTTTTTTTGGGGGGGGGGGGATCGTGTACTCAAAAAAAATTCCAAAGTTTCATGCTTCTAGATGTACGGGAAATAGGGGAATTAATGATTTTCTATTTTTTAAAGCTCAAATAAGAAAAAAACCATTTTTGGGGCCCTGGCCCCCATGAGTGGGATATTTAACTTTTTTCCTCCAATTATCGTTGGGAGCATGTACTTTATAAATTTCCAAAGTTTCATGCTTCTACCAACACGGGAAATAGGAGAATTAGTTATTTTTAAATTTTATACAACCTAAATATGGAAAAAAAATGTTTGTGGCCACTGGCCACACAGGAGTGACATTTAAAAAATTCTTTTTTTACCAATATTCGTAGTGAGGGGGTACCCAACAACTTTCCAAAGTTTCATGCTTCTACCTACAGGGGAAGTTGGAGAATCAGTAATGAGTCAGTCAGTCAGCCAATTAGGGCTTTCCCTTTTATTAGTATAAATAAATCAATTTATGTTTTAATGTTGTTTTTGTTACTATTAAAACTGACTGAAACATTCACCCAATCACGCTGATACTTAAGGAAATTGTTGCTTATGCTTTAGGAATGGCTTTGTGAAAACTTTTTAAAAAAAACATTGACACTTATTGGGTGCCCGGGGCCCAAATTATTTTTGTCTGAGCTATATGAAAATTAGTTTTAGCATCGGCTACTTGGAAAACGAATGGATCTTGACCAAACTTAGTGCATACATACTTTATAGTCCACTTTAAAATACCATATGGTTTTGAACTCCTAATGTCCATTACTTTTGGTCCGGGGACCCAAAATCTTTAATTTCGTAAATTTTAAGACTTTATTTCCATTTATGATATTAAACTTCCTTAAAAGAAATTGAAAAATGTATTTATTATTATTTAAATTGAAATAATTATGATATTAAACTTAATTTCTTGCACCGATTGGGCATGGGGGCCCTTAATTTCATTTTTGCTTACATGGGCTATATGAAAGTTATTTTTAATTTTTATCTGGATGGATCTTAACCAAGCTTTGTATATAAAAAATTAATGGACAAAATTAAAATAATATAGGACACTGAAGTACTCATGACCATCACCTTACATAGAATGGGCCCAGGGGTCCCTAAATGTAATTTTAACTTTAACTTTATTAACTTTATAAAAATTAGTGTAAGCGTAAGTTACTGAGAAAATTAATGGAGCTTGCCAACCATTATATATATAAAACTAAAAAAATGTATGTATGTATGTACGTATGACTGAATGTATGTATATGTTTGTCCATTAGAGCTGAGTAAATAATTCATCAAATCACGATGAAACTTTAAGAAATTTTTGCAAATGCTTCCAAGATGGTTTTTGTGGACAAAAATTGAAAATTGACAGTGACACTTATGGGAGTCCAGGGGCCGCAAATGTTTTTTTCTTTACATGAGCGATAAACAAATTATTTTAACTTTTAGCTACTTGGAAAATGAATGAATCTTGACCAAACTTGGTACTTATATACTTGAAAGACAATATTAAAATACCATACAACGTTAAACTCCTAATGTTTATTCCTTTGGAAACGGGGCCCTGGCCTAAAATCTTTGTTTTCTTAAGCTTTTATGAATTAATTCCAATTTTGGTTTTACATGAGCATGAAATATATTTAAAATATATATATTACTAGCAATTTGCCCGTGCTTGAGGCGGAAATTATAATTTCAGTTAGCGTTGAGAACCCACGTAACACCAATTCAAAACACCTATTGATTTTAAAACTGAATCAAGATGGATAAACTAAATATTTTAACTTCAACCGTTCAGGGTCCTACGTACACAAGAACTTGCAGATTTAAAGATGCGTCTTTTTTATATAACTGATATTGGAAAAAAAACACTATATTTCGGCTATCATCCCCCTAGTGAGAGGTGATTTAATATTTTTTGCCTCTTATCATCGCGGGGGGGGGGGGAGAGAGTACTCAACAACTTCGAAAAGTTGAAAGTTTCTACCTACACGGAAACTTGGAGAATTAGTGTTGATTCAGTTTAGCTCATTTTAGGTGAAAAAAGTTTTGGGCCCCCGGCGACCCATGAGAGGAAATTTTTTAAATTTATATAAATATTTTTCCTTGTCTACCTACACGGGAAATAAGATTTTCAATTTTATAAATCTCATATATAAAAAAAAAAGTTTTTGGGGCCCCGGTCCCCTAAAGTGTGTATTTCAAAATTCTTTTACACCGACTTTCGTCGTGAGAGAGTAATTAACTTTTCCCCAAAGTTTCATGCTCCTACCTACATTGAAAATTGGAGAATTTGTGATGAGTCGATTTATAATATAAGAAAAATTATATTTGGGCCCCCGGTTCCCCATTAGTGGGAATTGTAACTTTTTTTTGGCCAATTTTTGTCGGGAGATTATACTAAAAAATTTCCCAAAGTTTCATGCTTCTACCTACACGGAAAATTGACAAATTAGTGATTTTCACTTTTTATATAGTATATATATTTTTTTAAAACTACATTTGGGCCCCCGGTCCCAAGTAAATGATATTTTAAAATAATTTTAAAATATTTTTAACAAGCTACCATCGCCAATGTGAAATTAGCAACTCCCTAACGTTTTATGTGTCTACCTACACGGGCAATAAGTAAATTATAGATTTTGAATTTTTATAAATCTCATATAAAGAATATGTTTTTCGGGCCCCGGCCCCCATGAGTGTGTATTTAAAAATTATTTTATACCGACTTTCGTCATGAGAGGGTACTTAACATTTCGCAAAGTTTCATGCTCCTACCTTTACGGAAAATTGGAGAATTTGTGATGAGTCGGTTTTTAATATAAGAAAAACTATATTTGGGCCCCCGGTCCCCCATTAGAAGAAATTTTAACATTCTTTTTTGCCAATTTTTGTCAGGAGCGTATATTAAAAAAATTAACCAAAGTTTTATGCTTCTACCTAGAAGGGAAATAAGAGAATTAGTGATTTTCAATTTTTTTATAGCTCATATAAGAAAAAAAACGTTTTTTAAGGCCCCAGCCCCATGAGGGGGAAATTTAACTCTTTTTTTCAATTATAATTGGGAGCATGCACTTAACAAATTTCCAATATTTCATGCTTCTACCTACACGAAAAATAGGAAAATAGGGGATTTTCAATTTTATAGAGCCCAAATTAAGCAAAAAATGTTTTTGGGCACCCGGCCCCACATGAGTGAGATTTTAAAAATTCTTTTTCGACAATTTTTGAAGTGAGAGGGTACCCAACAACTTCCCAAAGTTTTATGCTTCTACCTACACGGGAATTTAGAGAGTTAGTGATGGAGTCGGTTTTTAATATAAGAAAAACTATATTTGGGGTGCGGTCCCCCATGAGAAGGAAATTTAACATTCTTTTCTTCCAATTTTTGCGGGACCGTATACTCAAAAAAATTAACCAAAGTTTCATGCTTCAGCCTTAACGGGAAATAGGAGAATTGGTGATTTTCAATTTTTATATAGCTCATATTAGGGGAAAAAAAAGGTTTTGGGGCCCCGGCCCACAGAAGTGGGAAATTTAACTTTTTTTCTAATTATAATTGGGAGCATGTACTTAACAAATTAACAAAGTTTCATGCTTCTACCTACACGGGAAATAGGAAAATTGGTTATTTTCTCTTTTTATAGAGCAAATTTAAAAAAAATGTTTTAGGGCCCCCGGCCGGACATGACCGAGATTTTTAAAATCCTTTTTCGCCAGTTTTCGTAGTGAGAGGGTACCCAAAAATTTCCCAAAGTTTAATGCTTCTACCTACACGGGAATTTAGAGATTTAGTGATGAGTTGGTTTTTGATATAAGAAAAACTATATTTGGGCCCCTAGTCCCCCACAAGAGGGAATATTAATATTATTTTTCTCAATTTTGGTCGGGAGCGTGTACTCAAAAAATTTCTAAAGTTTCATACTTCTACCTATACGGGAAATAGGAGAATTAGTAATTTTCAATTTTTATATAGCTCATATAAGGAAAGAAACATTTTTGGGGCCCCGGCCCCCATGAGTTGCAAATTTAACTTTTCCCCCTCCAATTATCGTCGGTAGCATGTACTTATACAATTTCCAAAATTTCAATCTTCTACACGGGAAATAGGAAAATTTTGGTGATTTTCAAATGTTGAATAGCCCATATAAAGAAAAAATGTTTTTTGGCCCCCGGCCCCACATGAGCGAGAATTTTAAAATTCTTTTTCGCCAATTTTCGTCGTGAGAGGGTACCCAACAACTTTCCAAAGTTTCATGCTTCTACCTACGCGGGAAATATGAGAATTAGTGATGAATGAGTGAGTCTTTCAGTCAGTCAGTCAGGGCTTTTTCTTTTATTAGTACAGATGAATTAGAACGAAATAAACGCGTTTTTGAAAGTTAATTTCTTGCACCGTTATGGGCCCTTAATTTAATTTTTGCCGATATGAGATGTATATAAAGTTTGTAAGCTTTAACAACTTAAAGAAATGAATGGATCTGAACTAAACTTGATGTATTACAACGTTATTGCTCATATTGAAATTATATAAGACTTTGAAACTCTAATATTCATACTTTCGGGCCTTGATTATTTTTTTTAAAGTTTATAATTTTATTCCCCATTCTGTTCCATGGTCTCGACAAATATCGACAATATATTCAATATTATCAAAATTAAAATAAAGAAATGTTTCAAAATTTTAACCTTGCGCCAGGGGGCTCTTGATTTCATGTTTTGTTTATATATATNTATATATATATATATATACATATATATATATATTAATCAATGTATGTCTTTGTGTGTGTTTCTGCATATCTTTTATAAGCTATGCATTCAATTGTCATAAAACTTTTGGACACTGCCAAGTACGCTCCCGGAAAGGTAACTGGCAACATGTCTTTCTTTTACCCCTGATGGGGCGCTGGGTCCGAATTTTTCTATTTTTGCTAAAATGAGCTATAAAAAATAGATAAAGCATTGGTTTCTAAGTAATTTGATGGATATTAACAAAACTTTGTATATAAATACTTTACCACATATATTAAAATAATACATCGAACTGAACTCCTAATGCCATTTCCTTCATGGCTGGGTCCAAATATGTTATTTTTCTTAAACGTTTAATATTTTAATCCCCATTCAATTAAAAACGATCATGACAAATAATTACAAATATATCCAATATTATGCAGATTGAAATGAACAAGTGTATCATTTTTACATCTTGCACTAAATGGGCCCTGTGGCCCATAATTTCATTTTTTTCATAATAAGACCTATACAAACAAAAATGTATGTGTTAGCTATTGTGCAAATAAATGGATCTTAACTAACATTAGTAATAAAAAAACTTGGTAGCCCATATTAAAATTCTATAGGGCATGAACTTCTAATTTCTTCTCATTCAGGGCCGGGGCCCTAAATTTCTTTATTCGTATAAGTTTAAGATGTTTTCACCATTCAATTATTTAAAGATCTTGATCCATGATGAAACTAAATTAAAATGAACAGATTTTTTATAAATAGACAACTTGCACCGAATGGGCCTAGGGGTCCCTAGATGTCTTTTTTTTCTCATAATAGCTGTATTTAAAACTATTGTGTAAGCGTAAGTGACTGAAAAAATTATTGGATCTTGCCCATTTTAGTACATAAATTTCAAGAGTCTATATTTCGTTACTATGGGCACTGAACTTCTAATGTTTATACCATCAGGGCAAGGGCCCCCAAATGAATTTTAAATGAATTTTAATAATTTAATTCCAGTAGTAATTTTAACGATATTGAGAAATATAGCTTGAGTCCATGAGCATGTTAATAAATTAAATTATCTTTCATTTTTAGCCAGGCCCCTTAATATCGCTTTTAAAAAAAAAGATTTGAAATTATAAATTATGTATCTGTTCGTTATCGTTTGCTATGACACTAAGATTTTGTTTCACTCTTCCTCGTAGATTTCTGGTATAATTGTGTTTAAAACTAAGATCGTTGCAACGCATGACGGCCCAGCTAGTTAATTTAGAAAAGACCATCATATGATTGGCTATAGGGGCCGTCAATAAATGACGTCACGTGATTTCGACTGATGATTACCCCCTCGTCACACGGCGTCACGAAACGAAAACTTAGACCTCTTTGTCGATGTGACGTGACAAAGATATCCCAACCCTCCCATGCAAGTTGTATTTTTTATTTAAAGATGAGAATGTTTAAAATAATTGTTCTTTTGTGGTCACTTAAATATGTTTTCAGTTTAAGGCTGAACACTTATTCGTAACACGTATAAAACCACGTAAAATGTCATTGAATAAAGTGTCAGTAATCATATATTTAAGTTAAACTTTTTTTAAGTAGCGCGTTTAGAATAACTTCAAATGTGTGACCACCCCCCCTCCGATGCGTGACGTCATTTATGGGCAACCCCTAAAAGAGCGGCATGATGGAGACCGCCTGGGCGGCAAAAGCTCTAGCTACGCCACTGAGTGTGTCCATCTTGATTCAGATTCAAATCAATAGGTGTTTTGAATTGGTGTTACGCGGGTTCTCAAAGGTAACTGAAATCCTATTTTCCGCAGCAAAGTCCGGGTAAATTGCTAGTGAATCATATAAGGAAAACACAAAAATAAGGATGATTTGCATAGAGATGTAAAAGACCTTATTTTTTGTTGTTAAAAAGGTTAGTGTCAAAGCAGTGGGGTTTTGCCCATGCTTTGACACTAAATTTGTGTTAAAATACGCCGATATTGGGTTTCAGATTGAGACTAGCCAATGTTTTTTATCTACCCTCGTCTCCTACCTCCACTCTTATAACCCGTACATTTTATTCTATCGCTTGCGTTTCTTGTGTTCATTACCACGTGTGCCTAGCCCAAAACTGATTTAAATAATACATCTAAAGTTGTCAGTTTTTTAATTCAATATATTATATAGCTACTTAGTGTAAGATATTTAAGACTCCGGCCGTGTGCCTACTCTGTGAAATGACGTGCATGGATGATGGCTAGGTAGCATTGTATAGAGGTCATAACGAGAAAATATTGCCATCTTTAACAGGTATCCGGATACCTGTTATAAATTTTGGCGTGTACCCGGGCTGCTTTTTTTTTATAACAATATTGACAGCTTAACTCTGAAGAATGCAAAGATCTTCGTCTGTTTTGAAAAATACCTTGACGAAAATTTTTATCACAATAAGACGTAGTCAGCTTGTAGTAAAAATTAATTCAGGATTGATAAAATACTACCATATAAAATATAATTTATGGACTCAGCTGCTAGAAACATAAAAAAAAAATTATTCCAAATTTCAGCAGGTAGTAACCAATCACATATTTTCCAGGAATAAGCACAAAGTACATCATAATAAAGTAAGTTCAGGAGTCAGCTGTCAAATTCTGTTCTTATTCACATCGTATTTTGACATAGTTTACAGCTCCTACCTTTCGAGCATCCCTCGCCATAGTATCCAGGGGCGCATCCAGAAGGACAGTGACCAGTTTCCACATAGCACTGCTTATCTTTATTGGCACAGTTACAGCGACGTTCACAATCAAGACCGTAACTACCATTTGGGCAGATGTAATCTAGGATTATGTAAACAATGAAATAAATTAAAAGAGGGGGTATATAGGATAGGTGTGCTTTAGAAACATGTAGACAGACACAATAATTAGGTCAAGGGAACTCTTATAAAATTTCTAAAATAAAATAGGGAAGGCGTGCTATATCAAAAGATAAGGAAACACAATTAGGGACAGGCGTGCTTTACTAACATAGAATATGGGAACAGTTGTGCTTTAGAATAATATAGATATATACATAGAATGGTAGAAAACAACTGCGCACTAAACATAGACACAACACCAAACTAAAGGTAATAGACACAAATAAAAAAATTACCACTGTGTAAAGTTTATGTAAAAGGTAATTAAAACAAGTGCTCAACTAAAGTAAAATACACTAAACAAAAAAAGTAATCGATACTACACTCTAAACGTAAAATACATAGTCTAAATGTAAACGACACCAAAGATAATAACCACAACTACACACAAAAAGTAATAGATACAACAACAGACCGAATGTAGTAGACACAAAACATCAAAGGTAAAAGATATAACTAAACACTGTCAATGATAATCAATGTTGGGAACTGTTGTGAACGGGAGTCGAAATGAGTTCAAACATTTAATAATAGTAGGACATCTGGTCGCTTATTAGATGTCATAAGTTGACAGTAGAACTTATATGTAGTGAGTGTGGAGAGATATCTGGTCACTCATTACATGTCATTAGTTGACTGTGAGTCTTATATATAGTTAGTGTGGAGAGATATCTGGTCACTCATTACATGTCATTAGTTGACTGTGAGTCTTATATATAGTGAGTGTTGAGAGACTAATTGATACAGTATACAAAAAAAAATAGCCATACAGAAGAGACATTGAGAAATGAGTTAAAATAAACTAACTAGGAAAGTTCAGTGTTTTAATAATATTTGATTGAGATTTTAGAGAAGAGATAATCGTGTTAACTTTCAGAAGATCAATAAGTAACGGTGATAAGATTTGTATACAAGAATCATTGGATATGTTTTATATATAGACTAACGTGAATACAGAATTTGTATCACAATATGAACGATATAGTCATGACTTGAACTACATATCAAGCCCTTACAAAACTAACCTTGAAAATTAGGTTCATTATTTGGATATTTATCAAACATAATTGTTTTGAGACATCATAATCCTCTGAGACAATGTGATTGATGCCGTCGTTTGTTTGACCATTGCTAGTATCAAAGGCGCTCTACAGTGGTTAGTATCCAGTTTACTGTCCCTGACCTTCCTGTCTATACAACAAATTGTCGTTGTGATCTATTCACGCTCAACTATCCGGTAGCATATTATCGTTCTAGTTATGAATTTGTTGTAGACAAGAACACTTAAATGTTTATTATAACTTTGGACACTTGTAATTTGGATGTGATAATTATTCATAAAACAAATAAGTAATACTTTAAAATGTAATTACTTAATATGTTTTCTTGTACATTTCAATTATTTTAAAATTGTTGTAAAAAAGGTACATTTTACAGGAAATGGAAACTAGACGCAAAAATGAAAATAATGAGCCTGGAATAGAGGAGAGAATAGAGTTCTTCATACAAATAGGGAAACGATTCTTACTTAAGACGGAAAACTGACACAAATTATAAGTGAATATTTGGAGAAACATGAGGAGGGGGGACAGTACGAAGATAGACAGAAACAGTGCGAAGAGAGACAGAGACAGTGCGAAGAGAGACCGACAGTACAAAGAGAGACGTAGACAGTACAAAGATAGAAAGAGACAGTACGAAGAGAGACAGACAGTACGAAGAGAGACAGAAAGTACGAAGAGAGACAGAAAATACAAAGACAGACAGAGACAGTATAAAGAGAGACAGAGGCAGTACATGAGAGACAGAGCAGTACGAAGAAAGACAGAGACAGTACGAAGACAGGCAGAGACAGTACAAAGAGAGACAGAGGCAGTACGAAGAGAGACAGACAGTAAAAAGAGAGACGTAGACAGTACAAAGATAGAAAGAGACAGTACGAAGAGAGACAGACAGTACGAAGAGAGACGTAGACAATACAAAGACAAACAGAGACAATACAAAGAGAGACAGAGACAGTACATGAGAGACAGAGCATTACGAAGAGAGACAGAGACAGTACGAAGACATGCAGAGACAATACAAAGAGAGACAGAGACAGTACAAAGAGAGACATAGACAATACGAAGAGAGACAGAGACAGAACGAAGAGAGACATTGACAGTACGAAGAGAGACAGAGGCAGTACTTAGAGAGACAGAAACAGTATGAAAAAAGACAGAGAAAATACGGAGAGAGACAAACAGTACGTAGAGAGACAGAGACAGTACAAAGAGAGAAAGACAGTACGAAGAGAGAAAATACGAAGAGAGACAGACAGTACGTAGAGAGACAGAGACAGTACAAAGAGAGACAGAGACAGTACGTAGAGAGACAGAGACAGTATGAAGAAAGACAGAGAAAATACGAAGAGAGACAGACAGTACGTAGAGAGACAGAGACAGTACGAAGAGAGACAGACAGTACGAAGATAGAAAGAGAAAATACGAAGAGAGACAGCGACAGTACGTAGAGAGACAGTGACAGTACGAAGAGAGACAGAGGCAGTACAAAGAGAGACAGAGACAGTACAAAGAGAGACAGAGACAGTACAAAGAGAGACAGAGACAGTCAAAACAGCGACAGACAGTACAAAGACAGACAGAGACAGTACGAAGAGAGACAGAGACAGTACGAAGAAAGACAGAGAAAATACGAAGAGAGACAGACAGTACGTAGAGAGACAGAGACAGTACGAAGAGAGACAGAGACATTACGAAGAGAGACAGAGACAGTACAAAGAGAGACAGAGAAAATACGAAGAGAGACAGAGGCAGTACAAAGAGAGACATAGACAGTACAAAGAGAGACAGAGACAGTACGGAGAGAGACAGAGACAGTAAAAAGATAGACAGAGAAAATACGAAGAGAGACAGACAGTACGTAGAGAGACAGACAGTACGAAGAGAGACAGAGACAGTACGAAGACATGCAGAGACAATACAAAGAGAGACAGAGACAGTACAAAGAGAGACATAGACAATACGAAGAGAGACAGAGACAGAACGAAGAGAGACAGTGACAGTACGAAGAGAGACAGAGGCAGTACTTAGAGAGACAGAAACAGTATGAAAAGAGACAGAGAAAATACGAAGAGAGACAAACAGTACGTAGAGAGACAGAGACAGTACGAAGAGAGAAAGACAGTACGAAGAGAGAAAGAGAAAATACGAAGAGAGACAGACAGTACGTAGAGAGTCAGAGACAGTACAAAGAGAGACAGAGACAGTACGTAGAGAGACAAAGACAGTATGAAGAAAGACAGAGAAAATACGAAGAGAGACAGACAGTACGTAGAGAGACAGAGAAAGTACGAAGAGAGACAGACAGTACGAAGAGAGAAATAGAAAATACGAAGAGAGACAGCGACAGTACGTAGAGAGACAGTGACAGTACGAAGAGAGACAGAGGCAGTACAAAGAGAGACAGAGATAGTACAAAGAGAGACAGAGACAGTACAAAGAGAGACAGAGACAGTCAAAAGAGCGACAGACAGTACAAAGACAGACAGAGACAGTACGAAGAGAGACAGAGACAGTACAAAGAGAGACAGAGAAAATACGAAGAGAGACAGAGGCAGTACAAAGAGAGACATAGACAGTACAAAGAGAGACAGAAACATTACGGAGAGAGACAGAGACAGTAAAAAGATAGACAGAGAAAATACGAAGAGAGACAGACAGTACGTAGAGAAACAGACAGTACGAAGAGAGACAGACAGTACGTAGAGAGACAGAGACAGTACGAAGAGAGACAGAGGCAGCACTTAGAGAGACAGAGACAGTACAAAGAGAGACAGAGACAGTACGAAGAGAGACAGAGACAGTACAAAGATAGACTGAGACAGTACAAAGAGAGACAGAGACAGTACAAAGAGAGACAGAGACAGTCAAAAGAGCGACAGACAGTACAAAGACTGACAGAGACAGTACAAAGAGAGACAGAGGCAGTACGTAGAGAGACAGAGATATAATGAAGAAAGACAGAGAAAATACGTAGAGAGACAGACAGTACGTAGAGAGACAGAGACAGTACGAATAGAGACAGAGGCAGTTCAAAGAGAGACAGAGACAGTACGAAGAGAGACAGACACAGTACAAAGAGAGACAGAGACAGTACGAAGACAGACAGAGACAGTACAAAGACAGACAGAGACAATACAAAGAGAGACAGAGACGGTACAAAGAGAGACAGAGACAGTACGAAGAGAGACAGAGGCAGTACAAAGAGAGACAGAGACAGTACGAAGAGAGACAGAGACAGTACAAAGATAGACCGAGACAGTACAAAGAGAGACAGAGACAGTACAAAGAGAGACAGAGACAGTCAAAAGAGCGACAGACAGTACAAAGACAGACAGAGACAGTGTGAAGATAGACAGAGGCAGTACGTAGAGAGACAGAGACAGTATGAAGAAAGACAGAGAAATTACGAAGAGAGACAGACAGTACGTACAGAGACAGACACAGTACAAAGGGAGACAGAGGCAGTACGAAGAGAGACAGAGACAGTACGAAGAGAGACAGAGGCAGTACAAAGGGAGACAGAGACAGTACGAAGAGAGACAGAGGCAGTAC
>MUZC01001122.1:92643-104920 GCA_002072015.1 Radix auricularia | reverse complement strand
CAGGTCCCTATGATTAAACAGGTCTGAGTTGATTTGAGGAAATCCACAATGTGTGCAGTGCCAAGATGTATATTTATTTCTTAGACCCATTGATATGTACTTGGGTGTATTAACATGCAGGCAAACTGTGTGGTACCATTCATTGCAGGTGTCACACTGAATTGCTCCTTGTTTACTTGTGCATGTTTTTGTACAAAGTTGGCATTTAACTGATACTGGGCCTGGGTTACGTTCTATATCGCCGGAGAGAAGCAATATTATTAAAATTAGGTGCTCTTGCCTATGTCTACATATTTTATGTTTCCATTGTTTGAGTGTAATTTCTTTTATTGTACTTAAGATAGAGATGTAGTCAGGTACTGAGTCTGTGTACTTAGTATTGTGGTGGTTTATAACTATAGATATGTTACTATGATTTTTAGGATGTGTTTTGGTTGAAGTTAATGCCCTTAAAAGTATTGTGGTTATTACTAACATTAAGATTCTCATTATCTGTAAGGCTAGTTAACTAGTTTAAGTTTAAGGATTAGGACACGTAGTCTCAACTAGACTTAGTCTTAGATTTAGACTTAAGATATCTTTAGAGTTAGAATTAAGATATTTCTATTATTATTATTGTTATACTATAACTATAACTATACTATAACTATAACTAGTGTAACTATAAGTATAAATATAATTTGTTTAAAGTCACTAAAGTGCGTTTATTTTGTATTATTTTTGTATTAAGTTCAATTAAGTTTAGCTTTGTATGTATAATTTATGTAATTCCAGTTATTTGGGAGGTTTCTTTCTGCTTTTATTATTTATTGTATGTGAGAAGTTACGGTTAGTTCAAAACAATAATAATAAAAATGGCTGCTTTAACAGGTCTTAGTAAGTTTAGTGCGAAATATCGTAAAATACACAATATAATATTATTAAACAGCAAATATTGTTATTATTTTAATAAATAAAGATTAGATTAGTGTTTTTAGAAAGGATTAAGTATAATTAAAGTTGATAAATAAATGAAAATGATATGAAACTTAGCTCTCAGTAATAAACATCAACCTCTCACCAACCGGAAATACGTATAAATGAGGGCATCTTTGTTAAATATTTGAAGAGTTCTATTCATTTGTAAGGTGATGAGTTAATATAATGCTGAAATCTGGGTGGCAACAAGACTATTTCTTAGCCAATGAAATGTTCTTTTTGAAAAGCTTTAAAAAAATAAATAGGGTAATTTTAAGCCCAAACCTTGCGATTTAACGTCTGTCTTTAAAAAAAGAAAAACAATATCCCAAATCCCCACACACACACATATTGTGATTTTAATGGAGAATTTGTTTTTATTCATCACTTTACAAATTTCGTGATGCGATTAAACTTATTACTAAATTTATATTGGAAATAGAGACTCAAAAACGAAATATAGTTATTTTTATTTATTTTGTGCCTACTCCGTATTTTAGCACGGTTATATTGCTCGTATATATATATATATATTTATAATATAATTTATATATATATATAAACAATCAAGTATATATGTATACAGAGAGATATATTCGATGTTAATGTCTAATATAAGACTGTAAGGATGTAATGACTGAAATAGTTAGTTAGTTAGTTATCTCCTTTTGGGCCGAAGACGGCACATAGGATTTTCATTTGTGACGATCCGTTGCTAATTGTTTCAAATCCTGGTTATTTTTTAGACCCATGGTTGAGGTTTCTCTTATGATTGTTCTACGCAGGGTTTAAATTGGTCTTCCTTGTTTTCTTTTTCCTGCGGGTGTCCACATGAGGGCCTGACTTGGGAGTCTTCTTTCGTCCATTCGAAGAACATGACCGATGTAATTCCATCGTCTTCTCCTGATAAAAGTTGATACATATTCTTGATTGATTTTTTTTCTTATCGTTTCATTTGATTTAAAATCACTCCATTTTATATTTAAATTTTTTCGGAGGCATTTGTTTTCGAATGCAACAAAATTTTTTCTATATATTTAGTTGATTTCCAGCTTTCGCATCCATGCGTTAATACGGGGATTACACAGGAGTTGAATAGCCTAAGTTTTCTATGCTTGCTAATTGTCCTTGATCTCCAAATATTTGTAAGTTTGTTAAAAGCACTTGCCGCCAATGCAATTCGAGTCATTATCTCTGATTTTTTATCTCCATTATATGTCATCTTGCTTCCTAGATAAGTGAAATTGGTTACTTTCTCTATAATTTGATCATTAAGTTTTATATCATTGGTTTGGTTGGTGAGGTCCATGATTTTTGTTTTGTTTGTGTTGATTTCAAGACCAATTTGATTTGAAAAGTGCTGGAGACGATCTGTTTTTTCTTGGATGTTCAAAAGCGTTGGGCTTAAAATAGCCAGGTCATCTGCAAAGTAAAGGTCTTCCAATGTATTGTTTTCGATCCATTTTGATGCCTTATCCGGTACCTGCGCATTTTCGCAAGACCCAATCGAATGCTACTCCAAAACAAATTTGGTGACATGACACACCCCTGTTTCACCCCTGTTTCGACTGGGAACCAGTCAGAATTCCCGGTCTCTGTTTTCACACATCAACGTGAATCTGCATAAAAAGTTTAATAACGTTCACATATTATGTTGGGAAACCATAGATATTAAGGAGATTCCAAAGTGTAGGTCGGTGGAGGCTGTCGAAAGCTTTTTGAAAATCAACAAAATTTAAAATAAGCTGGGATTGATATTCAACACATTATTAGATGATAGTTATGAATGTGAATATGTGGTCAATACATTACCGATGTGATCTGAAGCCCGCTTGCTCTTCTCTGAGCCTTTCGTCTATTGACTTTTTTATTCTCTCCAGTACGACACTGCAAAAAAGTTTTACTGGCACAGATAGAAAAGTTATTCTACGCCAATTACTGCAGTCCGACAAATCGCCTTTTTGGCAGTTTAAAGATGGCACCATCTTTCCATTCTTGTGGTGGGGATTCATTTCGCCAGGCGTCATTGAATAACAGCAATAAATGCTGTAAAACATTGTCATCTGCAGACTTTAGCATTTCCCCTGAAATTCCATCTTCGCCAGTTGCTTTGTTGTTTTTTAACTTCCTGATGGCTTGTTTCAGTTCTTCAAGTGTGAAATTCTCACATGATGCAGTTAAAATGGGCATGTTTTCTTCTTCACCAATAACTGGGGTAGTTATTGGCTGTGGTCTATTTAATATTTCTTTGAAATGTTCTTCCCACCTTTGTTTTTGTTCTTTATCTGATGCTAATAATCTGCCGTTGGTGTCTTGGATTGGCGCACTTTTTGTGGGTGGATGGTTGCACAGCTGTCCCATAATGTGAAATAAAATTTTGCTGTTACCTGTTTTTGCTGCCATTTCCATTTCTGCAGACAAATTGTTTACAAAGTTGTTTTTGTCTTTTCGTGCACAAGCTTTCACTTCTTTGTCCAGCAGAGCGTAGCGTTGTTTGCTTCTTAAGTATAAGGAAGGCGTTTTTGCTGATAAAAGGTTTAGCTTCATTTGTTTACTGTTTTGGATTTTTATCCAGGTGTTTTCACTTATCCATTTTCTTCTTACTTTATTTGAAGACAGCTGTGTTGACTGTTGTATTATTCATCGTACTTTTAAGAAAGTTCCATTTAGCTTCAATTCCCTATTCAGCATTATTATTGTCTATTAGAGTTGACAGAGCTGCGTAATTTTTGTTTATTTCGATATTGTAAGCATCCTGGATGTCTTTTAGTTGCAGACGTTGGGAGTCTAATTTCATATTTTTAGTTTGGTTCTTCAAATATTTTAATCTCATTAATAATTTCGCAATGCAGAGGTTATGATCGCTGCCAATATCTGCTCCCCTGTGTGCTCTTAAGTCTTGGACTGATGATCGAAATTTTAAACTTATGCAGAAGTGATCTATTTGGTTTTTGGTGCAGTTGTCAACAGAGACCCAAGTAATTGTATGTATATCTTTATGGGGAAATAGTGTGCTTGCTATTAAAGATTTGATAGTTGACAAAATTATATTAGTCTTTCTCCATTTTGATTTGAATATCCGATGCTTTGTTTTCCTATGCATCTTTCAATATCCTTGTTGTCCTCCCCTACTTTGGCATTAAAATCTCCCATCACAATAATAATATCATTTTTTGGTATTTTACTAATTGTGTCCGACAAAAGATTGTAGAATGAGTCTTTCTGGACGTCAGTGTTGTCGTTGGTTGGTGCATAGCATTGTATAATAGATAATTTGAAATATTTTGTCTGGTTGCCAGCTAATGAGCGATCGCTCAGCTCTGTGTGTCATAAGGATTGCGACACCTTCCGAATGTTGGTCGTCGTTTCTCCCTGAGTAAATTACCTGTAGATTTTCATTAAATAAGAACTGTTTACCTGCGTTTGTCCATCTACACTCACTAATACCAAGAATATCCAGGTCTTAGTTTTTCATTTCACTACACACTTGAGCACATTTTCCTATTTGGTAGCTAGAAGATAAACACAACCTCCATCTTGAACCGGAAACCGGAACTCTGAAATGACTGAAATGCATATACTAAATATAAAAATTGTATATTTATGGTTAAATTTTGCAGTAGCTTTAAAATTATAGAAATGTAATTAAAATTATGTTGAAAATACCTTCTGTTAGAGAACACAAAATACCTAATGTGCTAAAACATTTCTATTATTGAGACTCAGAGTAAATTATAACCAAACAAAGATTTGGTTAATATTTTGTGTGGTGGATTTCACATTTAAAATGATGTTTTAAAATTAGGGAAGAGGTCCACAGTGAAAAAGCTGTATTGACAGCATAATAATTGTACAGGGCTAATATTCAATTATGGACTTCTCTAGATATGCGAATTTAGAGATTGGTGTCAGTTCATATGCCTGTGCAAACGACTGCAACATTCAGGGAACTATTGATGATGCCTATTTATATTCAGTTCTATGATATGAAAAAAGGAAACTTAAAATATATTTGATCTACTTAAAGTTAATTAGGTACCTGACATGTTATCCTATTCAAACTCATGCATCGGAGAACGGAGTCCATGCAAGGGGCAGTCCACACCGGTCGGATAACTGAGGTGTGTGAGGTAGAGACATAAGGAGAGCGAGAAGTTTTGAGGTACTCATAGACCTGCCGTTGTAACCGGGTCTTGTTCTGGATTAGAGTGAGCGGGCAGATGGTGAAGTAGAGGTACATAGACTACAGAGAGAGAAAGCCTGAACATGCGCTTACTTGTATGTCTACAGTCGGCTAATGACCCACAGTGTCATCCACGTCTAAAAAGATTATATTGCATGAAAAAGACTTTCATGGTTTTATTTTGTACAAGTGTGCGAAAAAAGGGGGGCTAGAACCCCTAGAAACAAGCCATGGCTTTGGGCCTGTCCACCACAATAGTCATCAACGCATTAATGTGCTATAGAAATGTCCGAGATGTCTCATACGTACAATATCTGTCTTGCAAGTTCCCATAGAGCCAGACAGCGAGAGCCAGATCATCGCTGGATAAGGCAAGGTGGCTTATACATAACGTATCCGTCTTGCAAGTCGCCAGAGATTCGTTCAGTGAGAGCAAGATCATCGCAGTAGCCGGGGGCATACGCTCGAATCGGAGTTATACAGTAGCATGGAAAAAGCAGAGATGGCTAGCCAGGACTACGAACAAGATAGCAGTGGGTTTTGGACGAAGGGAGCCGCGGAGCGAATGCCAAGAGTGCTGAACAGTGACAGCAGTTGCGACGAAACCAGATCATCCCTGAAGTTACAAGAGCAGAATAGAACTAAAAAGAACTGTGCCTATTTAAAGTACCCAGGAAGGACTATCGATATATACTGTTATCACAAGAACTTTGTGTAAATTGAAAAAATATGCTATTCTATAGATACATATGTGTATGTGTTTTGTGCAACCTGTATGTACAAAAATAAATTAATTAGAAAATTATTGAAAAAAACTTTTGGGAACACATGGTTAGTTATTAAAAAGAACATAAATATGGAAACATTAAACATACATGTGGAGGCCCTCTTTGGGGAAGTTAAAGATTCATATAGGAGCAATTACTGCTCCATAACAGGTCAATCTATGGGAAATTAAAGATACATAGGAGGATAATTATTACAGGAGCATGGAGTGCTCAATAAATTGTCCAATGATTGGAACAGCGACAATAAAATTATTTTGTTTTTTATGCTGTACAGTTTAACAATGACTGTCATTTTAATAAAACATTTTGAGGCAAGTTGCACATATAACACAGTTAGGTATTCAACCTTACAGATGTACATAATTAAGATGGTATTTTGTGGGGTTTTTTGTGTGCTTTTGCAACTGTCAGTATTACATACCCTGATTATTTCTTTGTTGTTTTTGCTATGGATATGTAAATATAAAACTCTACACGGGACTATAATCTAAGGGAAAAGGGAAGACATGTCAAGGGTATGAGAAACTCTTCGTGTAAAAGTGGTTTGTCTTGGTGAATACTAGGGCCTTGAAATTATTGTGTTGTAAGCGATTATCAAGTGGGGCATGGATTAGAATACAGATCCATGCAAGAGGCAGTCTACATCGTTCGGATAACTGAGGTGTGTGAGGTAGATGTTGAAGGATAGCGAAAGGTTTTGAGGTAGATACGGGCCGTTGTAACCGGGTCTTGGTCTGGATTAAAGTTAGCGTGAGATAGAAGTACATAGACTACAAAGAGAGAAAGGCTGTACATGCGCTTATTTGTATGTGTACGGTCAGATAATAACCCACAGCGTGATCCACGAAAAAATATGTATATAGTATGAAAGGACTAGTATCTTTTTTTATTTAGTATGTGTGGACAAAAAGAGAACGTGTGGCTAAACCCTTAGAAACGAGCCATGAAAGCTTTCTCTACGTGCTGCTCTTCACTTTCCATATTCTCTACCTTTCAACGGTCTTCAAGTTCTAGGTGTATCTTCTGTGGTACCCCATAATGCCTTAGCAATTTACACACAGTCCACGCTGTCGAAGGCTTTCTTATAGTCAACAAAGTTGAAAAAGAGCGGCTAGTTCTATTCTAATGACTAGGATGATGCGCAGTGTCGCAATCTGGTCAGTGCAGAATCTGTAGGAGTGAAAAACATATTGTTGGTCCCGCAGCAGAGTGACTACAGCGTTTTTCATCATTTTAAGTAGTACACGGTTGAAAACCTCTTCTGGAATAGACAGCAGGGTGTTTTCTCTGTAGTTTGAGCAGGAGTCTAAATCCCCGTTCTTTGGGGTCTTGATAAAGAATATTTATTTCTAATGGGAAGGAACCTGCTCCTCTTCCTATATCTTTATAAACAGTGAGTGCAACATTTCGACATTGGTTTCTGCCTTCAGTATCTCTGTTGGGATGAAATCAGTCCTGATGCCTGTCCATTTTTGTTTTGTATAATGGCTTTGATAATCTCTTCTTTGGTGGAACTATTACATTCAACAAGCAGATCATTATCATCTGGATGGATATCTTGTAGATTCTTTGTTTCTGGTCTGTTTAAGAGCTCTTTAAAGTGCTGCCTCCATCTCCCTTTTTGCTGCACATCACATGCTATTTTTTCCCACTTTATCTTTCACTAATCTCTCTATTTGCTAAATTTCCCAGACAGATTTTAAATATTTTCAAACAAATATCTAATAATCCCCTCGTAAGCTACATATTCTTCTTCTTTAGCAAGCTTATCAAAAAATTCTTTCTTGTCCCTCTCTTCCCTCTTGATGCTTCTCTACATTCTCTTTCTGGGACTTTCATTTATGTGCTTGTTTGCGGTTATTTATTTCTGTCATCTTTCTTTTCCATTCTTCTATTTTACGCATGTCTGCCTGATGTTATCCATTATTTGTGTGCTTGTTTCCCAGCACTTCTTGGAATGTTGACTGGACTGTTTCTTTCATGCTTTGCCACTTTCCTTCGGTGGTCTGGTCTTCAAGTACTCCCCGTACTCATTTTTAACTGGTCCCCCAGAAGGAAAGTATTATACTGAGACCCATATGCCGGTTGTTCGGTATAATGTCTCTTTAGTTTTAATTTTATCCTGACCACTATAAGAAGGTGATATGAGACAACATCAGCTCCCCTTTTTGCACTTACTTCTTGGAGAGATCGATTAAATTTTTTACCAATGCATACATGGTCTATTTGGTTCATAGTTCTCATGTTTGTTGAGACTCATGTAGATTAAAGTATTCCCTTGTACTGGAAAATACTCCCACTATTACCAAGTCTGTTGTGGCTGAAAGGTCTGCAAACCTATCAACATTTTCATTCATCTCGCCTATCCCTTGTTTTCCTATAACTTCTTCATAACCTGAGTTGCTGTTAGCGATCTTGGATTTGAAGTCTCAGATGAGGTTGTCGATGTTCGCTGTAGTTTACCCTGGTCAACACTCTATTGTAGAATTCTTCTTTGTCACTTTTCATAGCTTTTATTAGTTGGTGTGTAACATTGGATGACATCTAGGTTGATGCTACGCTTGTGCTTCTTGTGCTGCTCTTGATAGCATAATTGAAAAACCAAGGGTTTGAGGGGCATCATTTTCGTCATGACCCGAAAATATCACCATCTCTTATGAGATTTATCTCTTCTCTTCCCATCAAGTCAATCTTGATTCACTTATTCCGAGAATGGTGACATTATATATCTCCTAATCTCGGTGGCTATTTGTACAGCTCTACCAGCTTCATACATAGTGCGAACATTCAGAGGTTCGATGGCGGTGGTGATCCAGTAGAGGTGATGATTGTCGTCTAACAGCTTCCAGATTCCGGCTTTCATTAATAAGCGTCATATTTCCCTCAACAAAGAAATCCATCCTCTCTTAGAACTGAAATGTCTTTTGCTGCTCTTTTTCGGTGTTTATGTAACTCTGAATTTTAAGCGAACTGATTTTCGCCTTGCATGCCCCTCACAACTCAGTGGGTAGCTGCCTTTGTTAAGGTTGGATCCCTAATCTTTGTTGAATCCTCCTCTTCCTACAAGGTTATAGGGCTGATTTTGGTCCAACGCGGGTATTTTATTTCCGAATTTGGTTAGCTTCCCCTTATACACCGGCTGGGGAAGCGCTCGATAGAAGATTAGCGTCGTCAACGAGCTTCAAGTATACACACGCATTAAATACCTCATAGAACATGTTTACGCTAACTTGATACTTTAAAAATTAAACAAGTAGTCTATACTAATAAAAGGGAAAGCCCTGACTGACTAACTGACTGACATACTCACTCACTCACTCATTCATCACTAATTCTCCAACTTCCCGTGTAGGTAGAAGCATGAAACTTGATACTTTAAAAATTAAACAAATAAATTCCATTAAACGCAAATTTAAAAAAATACATAATTGAATAATTATAAATCACCCCGTTGTATTTTTTTTCTTTTAATGGTTAATTTGATTTTTTTTTAGAATTAGTATTTAAATTTCTAATAATAAAGAGAACCAATAGTCAGAGACTTTTCTAGGGTTGTTGTCCATAAATGACGTCTCACAATTCCTGCCGATTTTTAAACCACACCATCCTCGTTATACTTTCTTAAAAAAACTTAAAGATCCTCCCTTATGACGTTACAAGTTTTAATCCCAGTCCTCCTGCAAAGGATTATCTTCTTCTTAAAAATGAGCTTGTTTCATATTATGTATGTTATTTAAAGATATATTTAGTGTAAGTCTGCACAAAAAGTATCGTCATACGTGGGAAGTCGTTGAAAACTTCAGTAAATAAATTGCTTAACAATGGTATATGTAAGTAGATCTTGTATTTCAAGTTGCGCGTTATTTATGTGTCATTACTTTTTAAAAACACTTCTCCCCTCGTTACACGTCATCACGAATGAACTACCCTTCCCTTATAGGCGCTTGGCATCCTTTATGGAAGTTCCATAACCCATAGAACTCCTCTTCCAGTACCTAATCAAGTAAGCATACATTATTTTACAATGATGTATAATGTATAATGAACAATTTATCCCATAGTGATGCCACAGCTAAGTGTAAGTTACTTTTTAATTTCGTACCGGTGACCCGAAAATTAGCACACAACATTATAGCGCACATGAGGATTGGACGTGATTGATCAAATAGAAGCTAAAACAACAACATCAACAAAAAAAAAACCTATCTAGATTTTGTTTTGAGGAAAACCATATACTCTATTACAGACACTCGTTTTATACTGAAGATTGTATGGGCCTTATGCTCATCTAAGTTTTATGACTGGACTCTCATTTTTATTCCAATTTCCCTGTTCTAAAATGCTATCCCTTCTACGAACTTATTGCAGACTGGCGAATTGACAATATTTGTGATCGTTCTTGAATGCGAAAAGCGATATTTCTTTAACGCTATCTATGGAGTGTCTATTTGAAGATTGTGTTATATTATCTTTTTGTTGCATTTTCAAAATGTAATTAGTTTTTTAAATATTATAGTTACTTTGTTAAAGCTCGTCTATTATCTAAGATTGAGAAAATCGTCTAATTAAAATATTATTCTTTGTTATCAAAACACAATATATTTTTAGCCTCAAAGTATCAATATTCTATTCTGAAATTTTCAAATTTCACATCCATTGAGTCATGCTTTATTATAATTATATTTATATACTTTATTTCAAGTTATAATAAATTTTATAAAATAATTTAATTGTTAAGTATTTTGTTAAAAGTCACACTCAAGCACTGCATTGTGTTGTGCTAGCTTTTATTTTTAAAAAAACAATAACAACAATAAAAAAAACGCCAACTAACTAATGTGCTCAATCCTGATTCCTCAGTTGTACTTTGGTTCGTGACGAATATGACTGCACTTGTTACTAAATATTTACATGGAGATGGAAGACAAATAACACTACGTCCTGTGGTGACACTAAAATATATTTCTTATTTCTGTTTTATATATATACTGATAATAAACTTAAGATAGTGGCATGACATTAAATATGAATGCAAGTAGGTTAAATAAATAAAAGCTGTCACAGATTTTTTCAATAATTAACATTTTAAAGAACAAATATTTGTGTTTCTGGTATTTTCTTTTACCAAAATATTATTTTCAGTAATTTTCTTAGTAAGTAGTAGCTTCAAAGATTGTCTTTAAGTATTCAAGTTTCCTGCAAATAACATAAAAGTGTTTCATTCAAACATTAAATGTTGTTGTACTTCTTTTTAACTCAATGTCCTTTGTAAAAAAATTGAGTTTATTTATTTGAGATGTCTGTCTTGTCTGTTGGAGCTTTGAACAGAAACGCCGCCTGAACCATACCAGATAGATGGTTTTAAAATATTAAATTCTTGGAACTAACGGCATTTGTAAAAAAAAANAAAAAGCCTTGAAAAAATTAATGTTCTTTCTGAAACTTTTAAATGCAATTGTAAATTAAGTGTTTATAAACAAAAATATAAACAAGGACAATTGATTCCAACATCAAAGCTAAACTTAAATGAAATAAATTCCAGAAGTAAACAAAGTTCATCTTGACAGCCATTACCTTCCTTAATTTTTGCAATCCTAATATAATTACTTGAAATAAAAAAAATAGAGAGCTACAATTTGAGAAGAAAAGAATTTAAATTTTCACAGTTAAAAACAAGCCGTAATGAAGAAATAATATACTAAATTTGTTCTTAACAAATATATCAGGACAGTGATAGATTGTGAAATAATTCCTTGACTTTGCTAACATGACATTGCTAAATTAACTAACATCATCACAATTAAAATATTTAATATACATAGAAGAAGAATATATTTAGGTAATTAATGTGACGCAGTATATTTACTTCCAGCAGAGGATATTTTCAAATATAATGTCGTTAATATTTACGACAGAAAAAGTTCAGCAGAGAAATAATTCTTTATATTATTCTGAAACTTTTAAATGCAATTGTAAATTAAGTGTTTATAAACAAAAATATAAACAAGGACAATTGATTCCAACATCAAAGCTAAACTTAAATGAAATAAATTCCAGAAGTAAACAAAGTTCATCTTGACAGCCATTACCTTCCTTAATTTTTGCAATCCTAATATAATTACTTGAAATAAAAAAAATAGAGAGCTACATTTTGAGAAGAAAAGAATTTAAATTTTCACAGTTAAAAACAAGCCGTAACGAAGAAATAATATACTAAATTTGTTCTTAACAAATATATCAGGACAGTGATAGATTGTGAAATAATTCCTTGACTTTGAGAACATGTCAATGCTAAATTAACTAACATCATCACAATTAAAACATTTAATATACATAGAAGAAGAATATA
>MUZC01001122.1:68589-84416 GCA_002072015.1 Radix auricularia | reverse complement strand
ATCTACAATTGTATACATGTTGTAATGACGTCAACAAAAAGAATTATTTTTGCACAATTTCGCACCAATAATCAACAAGTTTAATAACACAAAAGCGATCACTAAACACACCACCGTGCGAAAATCACAAGTTATAAATACAAATTGGTCATTCGTGAAAAAAAATTGCTTAAGTTGCTTTTTCTTAGATCATCTTGTTCAATTTTAATTTCATCAGTATGACCTTAACCAAGGGCTACAAAAGGAATGCGGCTAGGGTCAAATGAAGACCAATGTCCAGGCCTTAGGGTGTGTGGTCACGGGTTAAAAAACACGTGACTCGAGCGATGTAGTTAGAAGTTGAGAAGTGAAAGAGAGAGATGAGGCTAGTGGAAGCCCAAGGTACATTGTTGTTTATTGTAAAATTATTGTACATATTTGATATTGCATTATTAAAGAACATATTTCCTGAATTTTATTAGTTAAGTGAATTATTGTGTTAGAGAGAATACTGTTTGACAAGCCCAAAAACACACGTAAAATGGCTCAGTCACGGGAAATGGTCACCAAGTGAGATAAAATGTTCTCAGAAGTTAAAGCTAAAATATTTTTGGTAGAGTTGTGAGCAAGACAATTTCTAAAGGAAAATTAAGTGACATAAATTGTAAAACTATTCATCCAACTGATATAAAGTATGTTGAGACAGTGAGAGTTATTTATTTCAACAATTGAACATTGTGTGACATAAGTGAAGAACACAAAATAAGCGATAATCATTCACACAAAATAAATACATTCAAAATAAAAAAATGGACTATTGTAAAAAAAAAATACTGTCATAGCCTAAAAATTTGGATTATTGTGAAAAAAAATTACGTGATTTTTTTTTAAAGACAAAGTAAAAGTAAATGAAGCAAAAGAAAAAGAAAATGGAAGAAAAACTTATTGATTGAGAAATAGAGCAAATAAAAATGAAAACAAGAAACTATAGATTGAATTGCAGGCAAGAAAAGTGTGTAGAGTGCAAAGTAGACGAAGATCTACAAAGATGAAAAGGGAAAGCAAGAAGCACAAAACAGAACTAAATGAAGCTGAAGCTGAAATAATCGTGGAAATTGTCGAAAAGCAAAGCCTGTTAGCGAAAATTAATAAAGAAAGAACTAGCTGACTCAAAAAAACTAAGGACAAAGGTGAGCTATTAGAAAAATTAAAGAGTGGCAACAAAACAAAATTAAAACTTAAAATTAAAAATTGAATCAATGGAGAAATATTGTTCTAACTTGATTAAAACTATTTCGGATGTAAGATTAAAAACTGATACAAATACAGTTAAACCTAAACACTGCAAGCCAAAAAATAACAGAGTTGAAGAGGTCTGAAGTTGAAAAATATGAACAATTACAAGTAAAAAAGGGGGGAGCATAAAGTAAAAAAATGGTGAATTTCAAGTAGCGTACATGAAAGTAAAAATGAGAAAAACTGAAATGGAAAAAGTATATTCCAATTTGATACAGATATTCAAAGGTAAAGATGAAAAGCTAGGAGAAATCAAGTTAAAATTAATAATTGCAAACCTAAATATAACCGAAACTCAAAACAAAGAAATCATATCAGAATAATGAAGAATCATAGAAGAAAATCAAGAGAACAATTATAAATTAATACTAAGATTTACAGGGACGGATACAGATAGGACAGCAGAGGTGCAGAGATCGTCAATGACTCTCTGTTGTATGGCTTAAAAACTTTATGAAAATGAGTACACATAACAATGATTAAGAATGAAAAAATACGGGGAAAAATCGAGTTGACCAAGAAAAATATAGTGACTCACTTTTTAAAAGATTAGTAACCCTGACAGGAAAGGCTTACGCTGCAGTTGAGTTACGGAGAACAAAAAAGAGACAACGGACTTGCTTTTCCGTTACGAGTCCATTGATAAATTGAGTCCTGGTGGAAATTATAAGTCGTCTGGGGCTAGATGACTGTTGAGCTAAGATATTAAAAGACACAAAAATGAAATTCAAAAGTTTAAAAGCGGTCAGGATTATATGGACACCAATTGCATCATATTTTTGCAATGAGGGAAGGGTCGCGTAAACTTGCACTAGGACACATCAGTCAGTATAATGGAAACCAGGGTAAATTTTTTTATTCGAGTGGGGACAAAAGATAGATACCAACATCAAACCAATGAATATCTAAGGTATACATTTTTGACAGGTGTGTATCAATGAATGAAAATAAAGAGGAACTAAGTATGGGATTTGTTTTGATGATAGTTAGGATAATTGTGATAAGGTATTTTCCGGGTTTGAATTTTGGAGTCCAGGTGACGTCGTGCCAATATTTAGATATGTATTGAGGTATTTCTGCGATTCATGACCAGTGTTATTTGTTATTATTTATACTGATGAAGAGATTGTGATGCCATGCCAATTTTTAAAGTGTAAAAAAAAAAGTGTTTCCTGTAGACCTCAGGATATTTCTTATTAAACAATATGTAATAATGATGACAGATTTTCATTATGCGTTTTTAATGAGATTGATTATGTTGAAATATATAGTTAAGAAGAATCATTATTATGATGATTGTTCTATTTCGCTGATTTTGCTATTTATGATTATAAAGATGTTATGAGAATTTTGTTGATTGGGTTTTTATGTTGATGATTATTATGATGATGCTTATAATGTCTAGGATAAAGAATGATATAGGTGGGTATGGATGGCTAAGAGATCTAAATAACACACGCGTCGCACGAACAATGAGGAAATTAAATATACATGTAGGTCCTACTATGTTGACAGTAAAGATACAAGAGGAGTCCTTCTAAATGAAAATTTAAGATACATAGGAGAATATTATTACATGTGCAAGCAACAATTAATTATAATTTAGAAATACAACACAAAAATAACTTAATACCATCCTCAGATAAAAATAAGGATAAAGACATCTTTCTTAATCCGTATGCAAGAACAAACACATACACGTTTTTTTTCTTCCCGTCCAGAATTCAGCATTGGGTTGGGTTGCCTGAAGAAACCAGGAAATCAAAAAACCAAACCTGTATCCTAATTTAAAACTCTAGTAAGAATGCAGGACTAACACAATCCATGGATAAACGTGGGATGCAATAATTTTCTGTAAAGAAGTAGCGCGTGTACCAGATAATATAAGATGACTCATTTATGAACAATGTCTTTGCCAATAAAATAATTAAAAATTCTTGTAGTTTTTTATAGTCATATTTTAAGAGAGACGTTACGTTAGCTAGTTTCCTACCCTGGCCATTTTGCACAAATTTTGAAAGGTTTAAAAAGCACTACAAGGATTTCGGACATGTCATTGCTTAGTTCTTTTGTTTAGCTTGCAGGAAATTTATATGTACTAGTAGCTTTAGTAATTTTAAAATTTTAAAAGAGTGAATCTATACCAATCTTGTCTCCTTGTTGCCTGAGGCAGAAAATTATGATAAAATATTTTGAATTGGGGATGAAAGCTTTTGTCTCTAAATTATCATTGGTTATTATATTTGGACCTTTTGTGCAGCTATTTCTGTAGGAACCATGTTTTTAGATATAATAAAGGACACCACGTCCTTTAGAAATTATATTACTACTCATTTTGGAGGCTAGAACTCAGTTATTGTGTCAAGGTTTTAATTTTAAATATGTTTGTGTTTCCTTTCTAAATTGTTAGCCTTAATTTTTTTTTGTTTTACATAAGCTCTGTTTTTTTCAAGTTTCATTAGTTTAGGTTTGAACAATCTTTGTTTAATTTTATTTTTTTAAGTTAGTGAATTTTTGGAACGATATCATCGATTTTTTATTTTAGGATTCTTTTCATATATTTCCTAATAAGTTAATAAAGAAATAATTTTTATACTTAGCTTTCTTGTTGTTTTTACATACAAATTCAGTTACTGTTTCGTGTAATTTTTTTGAATTACCTTAAGTCCATACAAAGAATTCTTCTTTTAGTATTCTTAAATATTTTATTTCTTACAATATAATGGTTGGATATTCAAGTAACCATTTCGGAATATGTCACTATTCATAGCCTATTTGTTAAGAACACAAGTCTAGTAGGTCAATTTTCCTAATGGCATTTTGAAAACCAGATTTTCGATAATTTTGGTCAAATTGTTACTCTCATTTAATTTTAAATAAAGTAGTTTTATTAGTAGTGCAAAGCAATTTGGACAGGGATTTACTTTTAAATTCAACTTTTAAACTTTGAGGCACAGTATATAAAGATTAAGTGAATTTAGTTCTAAAATATTTTTCATTTAAGATAATTTTGCAGATGACAATTAATTTCATCATTTATTTATTAATTTTCTCCATAAAAGTATTACTTTCAAATAATATTTCAAGTGTCAAAAATGTAGATTATATTTTTTTAAAGATATTTTATAATGCATTTAGTGAATAGATATTGTTTCAGGAAATAAATATTTTAAAATTTTATTCTCAACGAATGTATTGAGTAACCTTATTAATTTTGTTTCATTATAATGTTCCTAAAATTATGTTTCTCTCGTATAAAAACGCCATTCTCCCTTTTGCGAAATACCGTAAGTCGATTGTTTTCGGGGTCTAATTGAATTTGACTTGGAGAGGTCCAATTTTATTATATTTTCATCACACTGTTTGACTTAAATATTATGCTTAAGAATTTTTTTAAAAAATAATAATTTTTATTTATGAGTAAAGTATAAAATATTTTAATTAAATGTTTCTCATATCGTACAACCGAAGATAAAGATGTAGGCTAATAAATTAGATATAAAAGCGACATATATAAAACACCAAAGTGAAATAATTTAAGCCTTACTTTCCATAATCTTTGTACGTAAAATATACCTAATTTTATTTTAAAAAATGAATTTATAATTAAATGTTTTGTATTGTTTTTTAATTAAAAAGGAAGATGAGTATTTAGGAGTAAATTATGAAAAAGGAACTTTGAATGTGCTTTATTAACAGAGAAGAAATAACTCTAAGCAAATCAAATGAGTTAATCTCAAATGCAAATATTGGGAAAAAAAAAGAAAAAAGTAATTAGGAAATGGAAGCTTTATATAGAGAGTAGTCTATTATATGTTTTTGATGATAAAAATTTTAAATTGCATATTGTATAGGATGTAGTGAGAAAATCCCATCTATACACGATATATGTGTTTTTAGCGCATTTTCGAGAAGTCGAATGCGCTATTGCACCCGTTTTGTCCATCTGTCAACACCATGATCTCAGCAACCATAAGTCCTAGACCCATGATGTAAATATGTTTTTTGTATGTCCTGACCTACCATTTGTGCATCAACACCCAGTTACTCGATCCGTTTAAAAAACCCGTTAAAACTACCAAAAAACATTGCGAATCGAGAGATAACACTGGCGCAGGCAACGGCCGCCATTGCCGAAAGTCGAATACATCGTTTTTCAAGCATTGAAGAGTTAAATTTATTGGTTTGTGGTGCGAAAGCGTGCAAAAGAATTAGTTTTTTTTTTAACGTCATTAGAATATATGTAAAAGTTTAGAGAGTTTTACATCAACATTTGTGGTGACTTCACTCAAGATCTTAGCGGCCCAGGGGCAGTAATTGAAAACTTTTTCGAAACAAGCTTCAACATACAACTACTTTCAACAAGATCAGCAACCACGATCTATCAAACAACAATTGATAGAGTATTTGGGCGATTAGCTGATTACAATTTAGAAAGTTTCATTTATGAGTCCTATTTCAGTGACCACAAACCACTTGTAGTTAGATTAAAGAGAAAATAAAAAAAAAAATTAAAATGTAAAGAAATGACTTTTAAATATTTTTTTTTCAGGTATATTCATTACACAAGAAAATTCATAAAATATGTCTAAAATCTAAACACAATTACTGATAAATCCATAATGCTGATATCTAACAAAAGTACTGATGAATGTTCATTCTCTGTAGGGTTGAGCTGTTAGGCTCTTAAAACCCGGTTCAATTTTTCGCAGGCGAGCCTCAACATTCGGGCATCGCCGTAGAGGTAGTCCTCTGCAGGTGTTGCAACTTCACCAAACAAAGCCCCGTCCAACTCGGGGCAACTCTCTAGCACATGGGTTACCGTCTCCTCCGGGTAGCCACACAACCTACAGGCCAGTTCCCTTCTAGTGTCAAACTTGTACCGGTAGTTTCGTATGGGACAATGGTCAGTTCTCATTCTAGTGATGAGGGACTGACTACTACGATCAAGTTTCCACAAGGCATCGCTTTTGTTCGGTCGCGGCAGTTTCTGGTATACCTTTCTGGCCGTATTCCCATTCTTCCAGCCCTCAAGCCATTTCTCTCGGAAATGGTCTTTTAGCCACGACTTGACCCCCAGTTGGGTCAAGGGCTTATCGGGTTGGGGCTTGGCTGCGCCTGCCCTGGCCAGTGCGTCGACCCTGTCTGATTGGGCCGTAACGCAGTGTCCAGCCGTGTACTGCAGAACTACCTTGCCGCCACGTGCCAGGATATCACCTACTCGTTTCCAGAATGGCACTTACTGTCTTGGCCTCCAGGGAGCTTCGACTCAAGGTTTCGAGCGAAAACCGAGAATCGGTGAAGACCACGACAGTCGGGAAATTCTTTCTCTTAGCTAGACGACGGCGCACTTCCTTCAAACCCTTGTGTATCGCGTCCAGTTCGGCTTCGTGACTACTGTTCGTAGATCCACACGGCCCTGACAGCTCTACGCTGTCCGGTCCAGGTTGGGGGTATTGAATTAGTACACCATATCCACTTTTGCCATCTCTTAAACGTGAGCCGTCCGTGAAGACTTTTACCACGCTGTCTCCATAGGCTTCGATTGTGCGCAGAGTCTCGTCTCGCAGAAGCTCGACGGGACTGGCCCTTGTCACCGCGGTATTTGCCAGTGTCAAACGTATATCAGGCGGGTCAAGGCTTTCATGTGGTCCTCGAGCAGGGACCAGTTGCATTCGTTCCCTGAGCTTGGGTAGGGGGACTGAGTCTTCAAGTTCGTGGACCGCGTCCATAAAGGAGGGTCTCTTCAGTCTTGTCCTCTTAACCCATCGTTCTTGCAATTGGTAGCAGGGTTCGTCATGTTCCAACCTACGGTATCGCTCCACCGTAGTCATGATTGCCTTTTCTCGCCTTATCGCCAGGGGTTCTATGTTTGACATTATTTCTACCGCAGCGGTGGGTGTGGTACGTAACGCCCCACATACGAACCTTAGAGCTTGGTTCTGTATTCGGTCCAAGCCCTCTAGAGCCGTACGGCTCGCAAAGGCCTGGACCGGGAATCAATAGCACTTCTCACGCTACTAAGATAGAGAGCTCTTAGTAGTCTTGCGTCCGCTCCCCAACTCGTGCTAGCCAGTTTCTTCACCAGGGACAATTTAGCTGTGGTTTTGGCGCATAATTCACGTACATGATTATGCATCTGGAGTTTTTGGTCCAGCTTTATACCCAAGTACGTTGGCGTCCTTTCCCGATTTAGCCTCTTACCGCAGATCTGAAGCACCACCTCATGCTTTAGAGCATTCCGTCCATTAGTGAAAAAAGAGTGGACCGTTTTTTCCGTATTTACCTCTAGGCGCCATTGGCTGGCGTACTTTTCAATACGGTTCAGATCATGCTGCAGCCGGTTCTGCAGTGTTGCGACGTCCTTTCCCGAACTCCATATCACCAGATCGTCAGCAAACATGGCATTCTGGGACTCGAGTATGCCTTGTAGGTCGTGGACGTAGGCTAAGAACAATGTACAGCTAAGCGCTGAGCCCTGTGGGAGTCCGTCTTCCAGTCGTGCCTCACTGGATAGCGCTTCTCCAAGCCGTGTCTTGATCGTTCTGTCCGTGAGGAACGATTTTACCCAGCCGTACATTTTAGCAGTGACACCTAACTGCTGTAATTTGTATAGTAGCCCTCCACGCCACACCTTGTCGGATGCTTGCTTTAGATCGAAGAACACCGCAAGTGTGTGGTTCTTCATCTGGAGTTCGTTTGTCATGGTCTGAATTAAGCGTAGTGCTTGGTCCATCGGGTTTCGTCCCTTGCGGAACCACCACTGAGCCTTCGGAATGCTTTTGGTTTTCTCGAGGTACCAATAAAGCCGTGCGTTCACTAACCGTTCCGCTACCTTTCCCACACACGATGTGAGGGAAATGGGCCGGTAGCTGGACGGGTGTTCGCCGGGCTTCCCTCCCTTACGTATCGGGGTAATTATGGCCTTTTTCCACAGCTTCGGCAGTGTGCCTGTAGTCCAGGTTCGATTTATAAAACTCAATAGTTTTATTCGGCCTTTCGTGCCCAGATGTTTGAGCATTTCATTGTGAACCTTGTCTGGCCCTGGTGCTTTACTAGTTTCGCATTTGTCGAGTGCAGTTTGCAATTCTGTCATCGTGAAAGGTGCTTCGAAAACCTCGAGTTGGGGGCCCCTGCTTTGTCTCCTGGTGCCCTCCTTCCGCATTTGGTCGATAGTTTGGCTAAAGTCCGATCTGGCGCCCTTTTTATTCACCTGTGCAAAGTGTTTGTTAAGCGCTCGTGCGCGCTTTGTTTCACTTGCTCGTTGGCCCTTTGACGTCGTCAAAGGGTTGGGGTTTTTACCTTTGCCCGCACCAGATAATGCATCGATTAGCCGCCAAATTTTTCTACCATCTGCTAGGTCGAGTTTTTCGCACGTATTGACCCATTTGGCCTTCTTCGCCTTTTCGACAGCAGCGCGGACTTCGGCCGTCAGTCTGTTGTACGCCCTACGAGCTTCGGGCGTCTTCAGCTTGGCAGCCTTTTTCCGCGCTTTCGCTCTCCGTTTTACCAAATCATTCAGGCTCCTGTCCCAGTAGGGCCTGAATTTCTGTTTCCCGTTTGTCCTCGGGATCGTCCGTCTCGCAACCCCGAGGATTGTACCAATAAACTTCTCGTAGGTTTTATCCACGTTGTCTCCTGCAACGTCCAGCAGAGCGAGCTTGGTCTCGCTCTCGGCCTCGTATCTCCGCCAATTGGCCTTGCGGAATTGCCAATGCCTTCTATCAAATCGAGGTTTATCCGCACCAAGCACAAACTCAATCAGTATTGGGAGGTGGTCGCTTCCAACCTCTTTTAGTACTTCCAGTCTATGCCTGGACTCTAGGTCCGCTGAGATTAGCGTTAGATCTGGGCGGGACTCCGTGCTGTGTCCCGTGTGCAGCAGCGTCGGCTCGCTGTGCTCGTTTTGTAATCTGATCAGGTTCGTACTAATGCAGATATCCTCAATGTATCGGCCTGACGCATTCCGTTCGGTATAGCCCCAGTCAGGAGACTGTGCATTGAAGTCTCCTGCTGTAATCGTACGACTTAGCGTGACGTCTTCCCCAATTGGAAGCGTCATTGGGTTCCTGGGCGTATTATAGACGTTAGTTACCGTAAAGCCAACGTCTCCTTTGAATACCCTGACAGTTAGAGTATCTGTGTTGCTGTAGCACTTGGCTTCCAGCAGCTCCACCGTTACATCGTTCCGGACCGCTGTGGCAAGGCCCCGGCATCGCCGGTCGCACTTGCAATGGTATAGCGAGTAACCTGTTATGTGAAACGGCTTACCCTTTAGAAGCGTTTCTTGGAATAGAGCTACGTCCACATTCCTTTCATGGAGTAGCTTAGTTACTTCGTGCGCCTTTTGCCTAATACCACAGACATTCAATTGCAAAACTACCAGGGCTTGTTCTGGACGGCCCTTCGCGCCCATACCAATACGGTCAGTCGCCGGTTGACCGATGGGACATGGCCTGTCGTGCGTCACTACGCCCAGAGGGGTGGTATCTTCCCCAGCCAGCATACCACCATTAGCTGGAACTTGGGGGTTTATAAGGTCCATTCCAAGACCTGCTTTTTTCGAAAATTGAACCATTTTATAGAGAGGGAGTAGGCAGAAATCTTCAACTCATTGAGGGCGATTCGTGTGCGTTTCGCCCCTTGCCCAGAGAGTCTTCCGGTCTTCGGCATTCCTAGCCAGGCAATGTTGGGCATAGGCCAGCTCCTGTACCCCGCACCGGACCTTGCGGTGAGGTCTAGCCCGTCCTAACGTTATTACGATAGGAGCCGGTGCTTGTGTTTGGCGATGGCGCCGTGGTTATTAGTTTCAGGTCGCAGTCACTTCTGCTTCCTTACTCATCCCCCAGGTCGCGAAGAGGCTAACCACTTCTGAGGGCATAAGTACTGATACATAATTCGAAAATGCGCGAACACATCCTAAGTCCAAAAAGGGACCAGGCTTTACATGATTTTTTCTCTTAAACTCCAGAAATATCTGGATTCTAGGAAAACTAAAGTTAACATGTCTGTGAAAAGTTTATTTTGTTAAAAATACAAATAATTTTGCAGAAGTAAAATAAACAATAATTATTAACACGATTTTACTAACCAGCTTTTATTACAGGCCGTAATATTTGAAATTGTCCATAGTAAAATTGAACCATTTCTGATGGTCCAAGAGATTTCAAACGATTACCATTGACAGATTTTGGACAACAATGCATTTTATAAATATTTCAGATCGATCGAACATACCGTATTTAAATTAATGCATTTTTAATTTATTAGTTTATATCTATATATCTTATTTACCCGTCTGCATTTGTTGCCATACACGTGCCACTGAAGCTGACCTTTTGACCAAACCCCATAGTGTTAAATTCGGGCGGGTCTCCACTCTATAAGACTCCACCAGACAAACTATAATATATGGAAAACCATTTCAGCAATTTTTTCAATAAATTTTCTTATGTATGATTAAAGTAATGAAAAAATTTTTTTTTTTATTTACTCTATGATTTTAAAATTAAAATAGAAAAATAGAAAAAGGTGAAATAAGATTGTTACAATAAACACGTATTTTACTAGTGAACTAAAAAGAAGAAAATAAGTGAAAACGTATAAATTTGATTAAATTAATATAATATTACTAAAAACTTGTGGCAAGTGCTAATGAGGTTTTACATATGCAGTTCACTCATTCTCTCACGTACATATATCTCTTTTGCCTTCTAAATTATAAATCTTTATTTTATTTACCAAACACCCAAAACAGAAGCACCCACCCCACGTTTATATTCATATTAAATGAAAGTACTTGAACTTATACATTTTAAAATATTTACTTCTTGCCAGTTCACATATACATATGAGGTTTTTAAATGCTTTTTTAAAAAAAACTTTACCTCTAATTATTGTTCAGTTCAATTCCAATTTTCAAATAGGGGTTGTAGTAATATATTTGCCCTTTAAAAGATATCATTTTAATATTCTCCTCATTTACTTATTTTTGTATGTATGAAAATAAAAACTTTTTTTTTTCCATTATTTTCTAAAATACAACAAATTAATTACTAATAATTTTGTGATAATTAATAAACTCTAATATGTTTGTGAAAACATAAAAAGTCATTAAAATTTAAAATTTTTCAACAAAACAATATTCAATATATGGAATGACTTCTTCAAATAGAATATTAAATGTATATAATATTATTTAACTTAAATTAGGGCTGCGGAAAATAACGATTAATCGTTGAAAAAAAATTAATGATAAATTATTTTTAACGATTAATAGATCCATTGGCTACAAATTACTGGTAGTTAAGGAGTAAAAAAAAATAGTGGATTTTAAATAATAGGCTACATTTTTCTGAGATTTACTCGATCATCTTAGCTTTAAACTATTTGACGGGAATGTTTTTTAAAGTGTTGATAAAGTTTGCTTACCATGGTTCTAATATTTTTCCTAATTATAAAACCAAATGAAAAGTGTATCAAGCTAATGGCGGTAATGGTGTCCCACGCAGAAACAGAAAATGACGAGATCTCTTCTGACGACTTACCGAGTTACATCATGATGATGAGTTTCCTGAATCCATTTACCATCTACAATGGTGGAAACTTAATAAACACAGATATTCGATAATTTAATTCTTTTCAAAGCAGTTTGACTCAGTTCAATGTAAGTTATTTGTTCAGCTTTACTAGTCACATTGTCAGTTACACCCGCTCATCAATTGAACCAATATTGTCAACACGCTTGTCTCTTTGCGTAATTTGCAAAAAATAACATGTGAAGGAGACGTTCCTGTGTTATGTAGATTTTCAACAAGAACGTTTAATAACTATTGCTCAAGACATCATACATTTTTTAGCCATGCATTATGAGTTATTTTTTTCAAATGTTAATGTTTAAATTTAAAATTGATCATTAAAAACCAATATATATATATATATATATATATATATATATANGTTTCACCACCGGACACTGCTTTGTGGCCTGGTAAATGCTTATTGCCCCCCAGCATTACTTGGATCTTGACATTGGCAGTTTGTTTTATAGCCATTACAGCAGAAGAGAGAGGATTTAGCTTAATAGTTTTTATAAAATTTAGTACAATACCCCGTAGTTCCTGAGTGTGACTTTTACCCAAATATGAAAATCAATAATGCAACTTGTAAAATTCATTGTAACTTAAAATAAAGAATGCCAATATCAAAAAGTTTTGATTAACAGATGTGGAAACTGAACATTTCAGAACAAAGGGTAACTCTATGGAGGTTAAGTTCATTGCAACTTAAAATAAAGAATACCAATATCAAAAAGTTTTGATTAACAGATGTGGAAACTGAACATTTCAGAAAAAAAGGTAACTCAATGGATATTAAGTTAACAGAACATATATTTTGCTATTTAATAAATATCATTTAATGCGAACGATTTTTCACAAAGCAAGACGATCGAAGAAAATTGACAAAAGTATGAACAATATTAAAATCAACTAATTCTAACTTGGATATGTAACAAAAGATAATATAACACAACTCTTAGATGTTATTAAAGATTGTGATTAAAACAAACATGTTTGCATTTCACATTCAAGAACAAGTACAAACAAAATTATTTATTTTCCCCTCTGCAATAAGATCGTAGAACGGTTTGACTTTTAAACCAGAGAAATGAACACTCTATCAAATTATAAAATGTGAATAAAAATGAAAGATCACTAGTCCATTATAGTTATGCTTCAAATTAGCAAAATCTTCCATATGAAACGAACGTTTTTAAAGAATAAGACCGTATTACAATACTGTAGTTTTTGACTAATCTTAAATATACAGACGCTCTCTCTATGCAGATAAAAATTGCGTCCACAGACCATGAGAGATGATCTGTTGGCAGGTGATGCAGAGGTCACAGGCCACGGCTATAGGGGTTCCACGCATTACCCAAGCTGACTAACTATTGTCTAGTTAGATACCCATTCGGAGCTGGGTGACTCGGTGACTCCACAGGCCCCGAGAGAAAATCCTCACCTTCGTGTGGATTCGAACTCGTGACCATCGAGTGCGCTACATTTCGACCACCACGTCCCACTTTGTAACCTAACGCAAAATTAATGTTACGGAAAAGTGCCGTCTATCTGAGGAATTATATTTTATTTTTATTTCATTTATGAGCACGTTCTGTATCCTAAGTCAAAAATGACTATGTTCATCAGGTCATTCTCAATAGCGTTCTGTGTTTTAAAGATCCTAGTTCTCGTAATCATCATTAGGTGCAGATCATCGGCGATGATGACTCTGCTCTTCTTTTAATTACGAGACAGTCGTTACAGTATTAATATCGAATATATGTAAGAGCTCAACCCTGAGACATAGGTTGTAATATTTTGGTCTGTATAATTTTAGCAGATACATTTCATCGAACATAAAAAGAATAATGTAGATCGTAGGGCGAATTCGTTTTCTAGCGTGGATGTAGGTCCACGCTCGGCAACATATATCGACCAGTGTCATCAAAGTTTCCGCTGGTTATTATAAACATTAATTTTTTTTTTACATTTTTTATTTTATTTCTAATTTTAATTTAAATTTCTTTAGTAAAATTTTATATTTTAATAAATAATTTTCCAATATTTTGTGAAAAACTTAAATTACTTTTATGTCAAAATAGCATGAAATGTGTATCTTTTCATTGTGTTGCTACAATCCTTCATGCTATTTATGTTCGACAATATAATGTTGCAAAGCCTTATTTTTTGTGTAGCCTTACCGAAAGCGTTATTATTTCTTGGTTGTCTGATTCATAATTATATAACTGATCAAGAAATTTAGAATTTATATTATGATACATACAATTCAGAGGTAATATCTGTATAATATATTCATTATTATCATACATTTAAAGACGATTACATTATGTTTCTTTAAAAAATAAGATTAATACCAGTTAACGACCCGTTTACCTATTGGACTTGCATTTTAGTTAATAAAAGGCTAAAACAAAATCTAAATTATAATATAGTTTTAACTAGAGGTTAACACATGTAGAATTATTCCTACTGCCCGCTGTAACAATCCTATAGTCATAAAAGCCAGGGACCAAAAGGCTCAATGGTTCTTACAAGAGTGTTACGAAGAAAACTAAGTATTGAGAATTGCTGCTAGAAGGCAAACAGAACTCATAGCAATTACATGTATTGGCAAAGGTAAAATGCACATTCAAATGATGTTGAGCTGATAGATGAGGATGATGTTGATCTGTCTGCAATTATCTTTCCTGGAAACGATGATGGGGAAAGATTAATGTCAGTCGTAAATATGGATGAACAATCCACTTCATCATATGTGGATAATGTCTGATTTTTTAAAAAAAAATTCTACATAATTCACAGGCCAACTATAAACATATTCAATAAAGCACACGAGCTGCTCACATTTTAATCAATCTAGTTTGGATTAGTCACATTGTTTTGTTTCCACTTTTATTATTTAACAAGTGTCAATAGAATGCATAATTAGAAGTTCATCTAAAAGTTGCCCTTACCCATAGTAAATGAAAAGGTGGCAGATAAATGGTGTTTATTATATAATTCTCAAGTCTAATTTTTGCTATTTTTTAAATACAAATTCAATTGATTGAGTTACTGTTTTAAAAAATAACTTTGACAAATGTTGACAATTAGTTATTCTACTATTACATTCATTAAATAATCCGATACTTCTTTTAATATTTATATTTTAAAGCAGTATAATAGCTAAGGGTGTTTTAACTTTTCGATTACATTATATTTAGTTGTTAACTACAACAAAAAATCGAAAGTGTGACGTACTTTAGTGGAGGGGGGGGAGATATGTGACACTTCGTGACAGGGGTGAGGGGGTCAAAAATAGCGTGATGAATATTATGAATGGCCCCTTTTCAGTTTTTACATAGTTCATGTAAGGAAAAAACTACATTTAGGCCCCCGACCCTCAGAAAGATATAGTTTAAAAATATTTTCACCTGTTTACATTGCGGAAGTGTACTCAACAATTTTCTAAAATTGGATGTTTCTGCCTCATAGAAAAATAAAAGAATTAGTTATTTTAAATTTCTATATAGCTCAAATTAGGAAGAAAATTATTTTGGGCGCCAGCACCCATTAGTGTAATTTTATGGAACGAAACCTGTTTATGAAGCTTCCTGATATAATTGTGTTTACTTGTTCCAAGTTTCACTTTATTTCTTTGTCTGGATCTTGAGTTATTAGGGAACAGACAAACAACAAATGCGTCTTAAATATATTTACATTGAGCAATGAATGCAGTTACCTAGAAATCATACCCGAGAAGTTGTACAAGCACATGTTTCAAAATATCTGTTGAAGAAACCTTTTAAAGGCTTCTCTAAGTTCATTGTTATTGTCTTCATCACTTTCCGGACCATATCCGTTCATGTTGTCAGGTTTTAAAAACAGTAAAACAATAGTTCGAGTTTAATGGCAATCCAACAGAGAGGAAAACTATGATCAGCTTATTTTAACACATAAATCTTCCTGTTGCTAAGGCCAGACTTTCTT
>MUZC01001122.1:1008-33739 GCA_002072015.1 Radix auricularia | reverse complement strand
CACACACACACACACACACACTGACGGACGGAAATGTGCTTAGGCGCATTATTATATAGATTATGTTATATTTGTGTAGAAATTGTGTTTGTATTTTGTCATTGTGAAAGAAAACTATCTTAAAATAGAATTTCATTGCAACTTCTGATGCGCATTATTGTGTATTGCCCGTAATCTGTGCACCAAAATGCTTCGATAGAAATATATGGTAACATTGTGTTTTCCTTTAGAGAATGTATGTTAGAAGGTTTTAATTTAATTTTTTTTTAAATCTAATTTTAAATTTGATATATAATACCGTGACATTATTATAAACTTGTGTTAGTTCAAATATTAAAAAAACAACATTTATTTTTTAGTAATTTAAACTGAAGTTCACTCACGTAAATTAATAATATACAGTACAATTTATGTACTACATTATTTATACAATCGTAACCTTTAAAATTAACTTATTAAGATTAATCTATATGGATGTCAATCTATTTCAAACTAATTCCTTGCCGGTATATTCTTGAATATATATAAGTGGCATGCCACTGATCTCGATCCCTAGAATTAGGGATACAAAAACATTCAAATTAAACTATTTTCGTCCCAGCTAGTTAAAGCCAGATCAGAAAAAAACACAATCTTGTCTCTAATTTATGCTATTTTATAATGATAAATACGATCGGTAACCAGTGTGGAAAAAAATCAATATAATTTAAATTGACGTAGTTACTAAGATAATCATTAAACAAGTCATTGGAGAGTAACCTTCTTAATAATTTTTCAAAACAAAATTTTCTCCCGACATTTGACATCTTTTAAACTCAAGCGAAATTTTTATAAAAGAGTAAAAAGTACCAGCACTTATCGATAAAGAACAAAGTTTGGTAAAGTAAACTAGTTACCAACTGCGATCATAAGGAACATAGTTTGGTAAAGTAAACTAGTTACCAACTACGATCATAAAGAACAAAGTTTGGTAAAGTAAACTAGTTACCAACTGCGATCATAAAGAAATAAATTGGTAAAGTAAACAAGTTACCGACTACGATCATAAAGAACATAGTTTGGTAAAGTAAACTAGTTACCAACTACGATCATAAAGAACAAAGTTTGGTTAAGTAAACTAGTTACCAACTACGATCATAAAGAACAAAGTTTGGTAAAGTAAAAAAGTTACCCACTACGATCATAAAGAACATAGTTTGGTAAAGTAAACTAGTTACCAACTACGATCATAAAAATCGCTGAAGACAAGTAAAAGACAAGCGACTATTCTATTATAATATTGTTGCAGTACATGTAGAATAAAACTAACTGAATTCATGCCAAATGCTGCATGGGACGTAGGCCATACGGTTGCTCTTATCGCTACTACGTCCGTACAGGCAAAAAATGCAACGGTCCCTGGGTTATCTTAAATTGCTACCGGTCAACCTTACTGAAAGTTTTAGAAGCACTTGCTTATAAAACTTTTTTTATATTCAATGGGATCATATTTTTTTAAATTACTAATCAAGGAAGTCATATTGTAGTTGCGTACCGTCTAATGAAGTGATTTATGCCCACTGTGTCATGCTTGCCATAGGTCCTCCTTCATTGATATAGATCATTCTTTGAAATAATCTCAAATTATACGAACATTCAATTAAGAGTAGCTTTCTATGCCAAACTATTTTGTGATGTGATGTAAATATGAAAGCTATTCTTGTTAATATACGTCAATAAAAGCTGCGAATATAAATGATTATTTCATTGTTTAATTTTAAAATATTGTAATCGTTTTAATGTTAATTTAATGGATTAATTTCGATTAAATTTTAGTATATTGTTCTGATGTCTTTTTCTAATTTGTTAATCATTTTTATATTTTTTCTTTCATACTTTACCCCTCAGATTATTATTATTTATTTTTACGTGTCAACGTAAACATAACGTTTTATTCTTCCTTATCACTAGCATACCAGAACAGATTAGCTGTGTTATGTTACAAACTTGGGATGTTAGGGAATTACTGAGACTTAACATACTTCGATAAATAATAAATTGTGACTAAACGGGATCTATATATGCGTTAACAATACAAATTATGGAAAAATATCGATTCATTGTTTACATTTGACCTTTTAAAATAAAAAAAAAAAAATCATTAACAGCTCTAAATACCTAATTTCAGAACATAAATATAAAAAGCATGTGCAAACATTATCCTTAAAAGATATCTACCTATAAAAAAGTAAGCATATAATACAGCTGAAGCAGAAACAATCTTGATGTAATAAAATTGTCTGATGTTGATATGATTGTAGGGTGTCACAGAGATCATAGTTTTTGAATACTTTCAAAGGGAAGTAATTAAACAAATAAGCGCTAATACTTTTAGGAAATTTTGGAAAGCATGGATAATGAAGTATATTTACTAAATAACGAGATTTTTTAGTTTTATATAATTAATTATAAAAATGGCATATGCTTTAAAGACTGTTTTTTTTTAAATTTTTTATTTTTTAATTTTGTGTGTGTGTGTGAGCTGAATTTGACAAAGCTCATTTAAACACGAAGGTAACAAATCAAAATTTGTTTTTAAAAAAACATATTATATGTATTTGCTACAGTACCTGTGTTACCGGAATAGTAAAAAAAAATATTTCTAAATCTTTTAAAGTTGCAAAGCAGAGATGAAGACTTGCTGGCTCACTGTTAAAACTTAACTCTCGTTCATTAAGTCTGATCCAAAGAATTGAAAACTTTCTTTACTGGTATATTCCCGACTAGGCGTGTGATCATTTGCGTGTGGACAAAATCATATCCCAAACACAGTTGAATACATTCTAATATAAGAAAAGTTTATTGAATAACTAATAAATCAGGAACTTAAACCAATTTTTCAAGAAGGATCTAAGATATTTTGATAACAAAACAAAAAAATCTCAATTTCCTATATTAACTTTAGGGTTATTTTTTAGAAGTTGACCGCTGAGATCCCGTCTTTGTTCTCATCCACACCCCTCTCTTCGTTTGTATTATTGCTTTTAATCTAACCCAACTCATTACTTGCCCTGGACACAGCACTAATTTTTTTGAAAAACTCCGATTAATTAAGCAGTAACATCCCGCTATCCTAATTGTGCTAGGGATTTAAGATAAACCAAAACAATATAACATGACTTCATGAATTTCTGTACATACCTTATACCCCTACACCTATACAACCCCTATGTGATATACACAAAAATACAAATATCCCGCTGGTGCCACCCATTCCTGATTGTAACCTATACTATGATCAGCCCCATTGCTTTACTATAATTAAAACTGCCACCGACAAAACCTGTCCAGCCAGGATACCCTCAATAAAATACATCACCCGACAACATGAAAAACATAAAAAATAATTTAAAAATACATATGAATTAGTTTGAGAACCATTTTCTTATTAAAAATAAGAAAAAATAAAAAAATTAGCTTTTATATAAAAGCTTAAGAACCACTGTTAACGTTTAAAAAATAATACAATCAAAAGTAAAATAATTAAATAACAAAATAAAAGAAAACAAAGGGAAGTAACTTTATTTACTCAAATAATAAAAGCATTTATTACCCCTACAGAATTCGTGTTCATACCTTATACCACTACACTTATACAACGCCTATGTGATAACCCCAGCAATGCAAATATCCCGTTGGCGCCCGCCGTTCCTGATTGTGACCTATACTATCATCAGCCCCAGTACTGTACTATAATTAAAACCACCACAAACAAAACCTGTCCAACAGGGATACCCTTAATAAAATAGATCACCCGACAAACTGCAGTGCACACACGGTATTTGTGTTATGTTACAAACTTGGGATGTTACGGAATTACTGAGACTTAACATACTTCGATAAATAATAAATTGTGACTAAACGGGATCTATATATGCGTTAACAATACAAATTATGGAACAAAATCGATTCATTGTTTACATTTGACCTTTTAAAATAAAAAAAATTAAATCATCATAAGCTCTAAATACCTAATTTCAGAACATAAATATAAAAAAGCATGTGCAAACATTATCCTTAAAAGATATATACCTATAAAAAAGTAAGCATATGATACAGCTCAAACAGAAACAATTTTGCTGTAATAAAATTGTCTGATGTTGATATGATTGGATCTAAGATATTTTGATAACAAAACAAAAAAAATCTCAATTTCATATATTAACTTTAGGGTTATTTTTTAGATGTTGACTGCTGAGATCCCGTCTTTCCATTTGTTTAGAAGTTGACTGCAGAGATCCCGTATTTCTATTTGGTAGATCAAGGATTTAACATCGTTATGAACATCATATCCCTCACTGACTCTCACTTACACGCACTTACATAACAAATTTCTTGTTGCTACTAATAAAAATTGATTCAGTCATACACACACCCATAAAAATTGATTTGGTCATACACGCACATAAAATTTTTTTGGTCATACATACACTCATAAACATTAATTTCGTCATACATACACTCATAAACATTGATTTGGTCATATATACAGTCATAATATTAATTTGATCAAAAAATAAACTCATAAAATTTGATTTGGTCATACATACACTCGTAAAAATGTATTTGGTCATACATACACTCATAAACATTGATTTGGTCATACATACACTCATAAAAATGTATTTGGTCATACATACACTCATACACATTGATTTGGTCATATATACACTCATAAACATTGATTTGGTCATACATACACTCATAAACATTGATTTGGTCATACATACACTCATAAATATTGATTTGGTCATACATACACTCATAAACATTGATTTTGTCGAAATAAACACTCATAAACACTGATTTGGTCATACATACACTTATAAAAATTGATTTTGTCGAAATAAACACTCATAAAAATTCTAAGCATTTTCAACTCAGTCATTAATTGTTTTCAATTTTACTTTAAATTTGATTTTTTATTAGCATTTTTTTTCGTGTGTGTACTATGGATGAATGCAGTTTCTTTTACCTTGGGGTCCGTGGCTTACTGTGACTATAAAAGGGGGTATGGGTCAAAACATTTTGGAAACCACTGATTTACAATGTATCCCCTTTTAAACGGATCAAGGTAAAATGGCATATCAATTTGATAACGTAGATTGTCGATAGCTTATAATAGTCTAGTTGTTTAAATTGCAATAAATCGTATATATTTAAGTTAATGAATACATTTCAGAGTTTCAATTTTTCGATATTTTAGCAATTAAAGGTGCAATTTCTTCTTCGAATTTAATATTATCCTGTCATTTTCTGTGATAAATTTAAACAACACAATAATACTAATTAGTAATACTGTATTGTAAATTGTAAGTTTTCTTTAAAAAAAAAAGATTAATCAAATCTACACATTAGCTCGTTCTCGTTGAATATTTTTTATTTTTTATCTTATGTTATACGTCAGTTAAAATTTTGTGTGGTGCGCATTTTACAGGGAATCACATTTTAATGCTAATAAAATATTTTACTAAAATGTTCTCTAATAAAAAATGATAATCCTTTTCTTTGAACTTTGTTTTATGTTTCTTAAACAATTAATTGAAATTAAAGCTGCATTATATTTCTATATTTGTATAGCTTATTTAACGTAACAAAATTGTATTATAGAAAGCCTCTAAATTCGTAATTTTTTAAAAAACATTCTTACAATACATTCCACACAGAAACTCAAAGAAACAAACAATACAAGATAAAACATTGCATAAAACATATGAAAAAAATAATATTTTCACATAAACATCACTAGACGTCTTTTTGGGTGGAATATTTTAGTACCAGCAGTCTGTTGAGATTGTTAGTTTAGTACTAGATGTCTATATAGATGTGTAGTTTAGTACTAGATGTCTATATAGATGGGTGCTTTAGTAATAGATGTATATACAGGAGGGTAGTTTAGTACTAGATGTCCATATAGATGGGTAGTTAAGTACTAGATGTCTATATAGATGGGTGCTTTAGTACTAGATGTCTATACATGAGGGTAGTTTAGTACTAGATGTCTATACATGAGGGTAGTTTAGTACTAGATGTCTATATAGGAGGGTAGTTTAGTACAAGATGTCTATATAGATGGGTAGTTTAGTACTAGATGTCTATATAGTTGGGTAGTTTAGTACTAGATGTCTATATAGATGGATAGTTTAGTACTAGATGTCTATATAGATTGTTAGTTTAGTACTAGATGTCTATATATATGGGTAGTTTAGTACTAGATGTCCATATAGATGGATAGTTTAGTAATAGATGTCTATATAGATGGGTAATTTAGTACTAGAAGCCTATATAGGTGGGTAGTTTAGCACTAGAAGCCGATATAGATGGGTAGTTCAGTACTAGATGTCTATATAGGGGGGTAGTTTAGCAATAGAAGTCTATATAGGAGGGTAGTTTAGTATTAGATGTTTATATAAATGGGTATTTTAGTAATATATGTCTATTTAGATGGTTATATTAAGATAATATGTCTATATCGATACGTAGAAACGTTCATTTAATTAATTCTTTTTTGACTTCGTCATGAGTAACACAATTCTTACAGCATTTGATGTCAATAATTTGATCCTCCCGTCACCTTATTGTATGTAACAGTAGAGCAGTCTTTTAGGCAAACAGACTTCCAAGTCCAGACACCAGACTTCCAAGTCCAGACACCAGACCAAATTGTATCGTGTTGAAAGCCCTCCACATAACATCCCAACTAACTTTTGTCTGACATCTGAACATACATTTTGTGTAACAATAGGGCAACAAGCCACCAACGGAAACAGGAAGCTGACAAGTCACGTGACTTATGTGAAAAGAACAACACAAAACATGGATGTATTAGTATTAGATGTTTGTTGACGGGTATTTTGCTAATTGTTTCTTTTTTTTAGGTGGGTTAGTTTTCTAAAAAAAAATTCTTAGCATGTAACTTACATTTTAAGAGATTCAATGGTACAGACTTGTAATAATATGAAGTAATCTTGTGACTTAAGAGGTAACTCCCTAATTTAAATATTTACCTGCTGTTGTGTTCAGCACTGATCCTCAAGTTTTTATTTTATATCTGGTTTATATTTACAGATATAGTGTCTATGTGTAAAAGTTTAGAGAGTTTTACGTCATCATTTGTGGTGACTTCAATCAAGATCTTAGCGGCCCAGCGGCAGAAATTAAAAACTTTTTTTCGAAAATTACTGATAACTACATAATGCTGATATCTAACATAAGTACTGATACATAATACGAAAATGCGCTAACACGTCCTGAGTTCCAAAAGGGACCAGGCTTAACATGATTTTTTTTTAAATGCCCATAACCTAAGTATTTAATTTACTTAAATTTAAAACAAGTAGATCTACTATTGTTAGGGGGTATATTTAAAAATAAGTAGTTCAATATAATGTCAATGCATTTAAATTTTGTTATTGTTAAATAGTTAAAAACAATTTTGTTTTTTTATATCATTGTCCTTATAAAACAGGTTATTTTAAAGTATACTCTTTCTGAATTCCCTTAACGGAGAAGTATGTACGTAAAAAAATAATGATAAAACAAAAAAAGTATTTATTTAATTGTAAAAAATTATTTTTACAATTTTTAATCACCATTTTATCGATTAAAATAATTTTAATCGATAAAATAATTTACCGATTAATCGAGCAATTAATCGATAATTTCCGCAGCCCTTATATATATATATGTACCAGCTGTTTTGTTCATCAATGATCCACAAGGTTTTATTTTATTTCAGGTTGACGTTAACACCAATTTTTGTTATTAGAGGTTGTAGGGGCAGCAACCTTTTTCAAGAGCTAAAGTAACTTATCCTTGTTTGAGAAATACAAAATGTAATAAATTTCCTGAAATGCACACAAAGTAATGTTTAATTATAAATCGTGAAATCATCTTTTTACATGGTGATCTATTCCAAAATGTAGGTATAAACTAAAAAAACGACGTAATGTAAAATTATCTTACGTAGAAATACACCAGAAAATTTTAAAACTTATGTGTACTTGTTTAATTACTTTAAAAGTAATAAATAAAATTAAAAGCCCAGGTCACTCACTCACTGGATGTGGAACGCTGAGGAACGATGTACAACAGTCTACAGTAGATAGTTGAAAAATCGTGTGGTGATTAGCGCTGTAAAAATATTTAATATGATGACGTCATTGTTTGGTATGCATTGGTGCGCAAAATAAAACGCCTATTATTAAATACTTTGCGTACATTTCAGAAAGTGTAATATTTCGTATTTATCAAAAGTGGCCCTGGCGCCCCGGCAAATCTAGTCTTTAATATTGAAGTATTTTGCACACTTCCTGATGCACACCTTGTATTTAAATATAAGCTCAAAGAATGAAGTCAAAACGTTACTGATATAATGAGTTAGTAAGTGACTTCTGTTATCATATGATTTATTATTTTGTTTGATGAAATTATTTAAATTTAAAAAAAATATTTTGATAATAACCAGGTGTTTTTTAAAACTTTATTTAATGTTATTTATGGACTTTATTCTTGACCAAATCATTGACGTTATTTATGGACTTTATTTTTAACGAAATCGTTGACGTGATTCAGTATCTTGTTTCATGAATTTGTGTAATGTTAAAAAAATGTTTTAATAATAAACAGTATTTTAAAACTTTATTTAATATATTATATTGACTTTTTTGACGATATCTTTGACGTGATTTATTGAGATGAACAGCGTGACCTTTTATCGCTAAAAATTCGTGAGAGCATTCAAGTAGCGGAAGCCATCCACACAGCTAGGAGTGAGAAAAAGGAGAGCAAGGAGAAAGTGAAAGTATGGAAGATGGAAAACAGAAGCCATGAAAAAATATTAACGAGATTTATTGACGTGAATTATTGACATGATTTATTTATTTACGTGAATTATTAACGAGATTTATTGACGTGATTTATTGATCTATTTATTGACGTGATTTATACGTTAAGATGACTTAGCTTTCCTAGAATATGTATCTTAGTTTAGCTAAGATTATTGCTTATCTGACATGATCTACTCTAAGACTCACAGTACACAACCACACAAAGTGTCTTGTAAAACTTTGGTTTTTGGGAAGATGATAGAAAAACAAGGCCGATTAATTTTCTAAGTATAAACACTTTTTTAAAACCACAACATTATGTGGGTAGGAATAAATCAATTCAAAATATTCCAAAAGAAAGCATATCAGCATGTTTATTTATTAAACTTACCAAAACTTACGAAAATAATATCAACTCTAAGATGTTGAAATAAGAATGATTATATCTATTACAAGCATATTTTATAGGGAAATAGAGACCATACTAAAAAAAAAAAAACAATTAACTCTCAATGCTTAAGATCATTAGCTTCAAAATTGTTTGATGACACAAGTTGTTTACAAATATTTTAAAAAATACAATAGTGTTACCATAATTTTTGTAGAAATTGTGTCTCAATTTTGTCAGTGAGAAAGAACAATTTATCTTAAAAAAGAATTTCATTGCAACTTGTTATGCGCATTATTGTTTATAGCCAATGAACTCTGCACCAAAAAGCTCCGATAAAATACATGTTGATATTGGGTTGTTCTTTAGAGAATTTATGTTAAAAGTCTACAATTTTACATTTTTAACGTAATTTTTATTTTTTATAATTACCGTGAGACATTTTTAATAACTTTTTTAAATTTATTTATTTTTTTAAGAATATATTTTGTGTACAAATTTAAGCTAATGTTTAAAAAATAAAATTTATATAAATAATAAATTGGAACTATTACATTATTTATATTAAAAAAAACAACAAATTACACAGACTATTTGTGTAAGGAAACAATAAATTAAAGCTTTATTAACAACTAATACAATTAATGGTAGACGTTTCGGCTCATGCCTTCATCAGTACAAAAACAATAACATGTAAATTAAAACATATTAGTGTATATGTGATAAAATGAAAAGAAATGAAAGACAAAAATAACAATAAACACGGACATAGAATATAAGAAAAAGGAGGAAGTTGAAGTATCTAAAGTAACAGTGAAAACCACAACGGGAAAACGATTTTGCAGTCAGGTAAAATTGTGGATTTGGTTAATTCCATATGGAGCCAACGTACCAAATCGTTTTATGAGTCTATTTTCCATGTGGACTCTATCATGGGTATTGGTTGCATATAAAATACCAGTAACTACAATATGGATGGATGGATTCACTTGCACCAGTCGCAACGTGATTTATGCAATTATTTGCAAGAGGTGTACACAAATTTATGTGGGTGAGACAGGTCGTCGTCTTGGAGATCGGTTTAGAGAACACCTGTACAATATAAATAAACATGCTCAGTGTCCTGTGTCTAAACACTTTAACAGTGTTTACCACGATGGCATTTTGGATATTGTAGTTACTGGTATTTTATATGCAACCAATACCCATGATAGAGTCCACATGGAAAATATGGAATTAACCAAATCCACAATTTTACCTGACTGCAAAATCGTTTTCCCGTTGTGGTATTCACTGTTACTTTAGATACTTCAACTTCCTCCTTTTTCTTATATTCTATGTCCTTGTTTATTTTTATTTTTGTCTTTCATTTCTTTTCATTTTATCACATATACACTAATATGTTTTAATTTTAATATATATATGTAAGTACATGTTATTGTTTTTGTACTGGTGAAGGCATGAGCCGAAACGTCTACCATTAATTGTATTAGTTGTTAATAAAGCTTTAATTTATTGTTTCCTTACACAAATAGTCTGTGTAATTTGTTGTTTTTCTTAATAAAAAGCTTTATGCAGTCCTATTCTGTATGATATTTTATTTATATTAACATTAACTATAAAATTAACTTAATAAGGTTATCCTATATGTATGTTTAATTATATCAATACAAATTAATTACTTGTAACTTTTTTACACATTTAAGTGGCATGCCACTGAACTCGATCCATATTATTAGGGATACAAAGACCATCATATGTAATAATTCTAGTCCCACTCAATTAACATTTGATCCGAAAAAGCATAATCTTGTCTCTAGTTTCTAATATTTCTCAATAATAATGATCCATACGATAGAAAACAAACATTTCTTTTTACGCATCCTCGAAGCAATATTGCTGGATTTCGCAAAAAGTTTTCAGGATTTCGACAAAACTCAAAAATATGAGACTTATTGCTACTCCACATTTTGTTGAGACAGAGATTGGTCCGGTGTATGTCCAAATGGAACTGATTGGTCCGGTGTATGTCCAAATGGAACTGATTGGTCCTGTGTATGTCCAAATGGAAATGATTGGTCCGGTGTATGTTCAATGGAACTGATTTATCCGGTGTATGTCCAAATGGAACTGTTTGGTCCGGTGTATGTCCAAATGGAACTGATTGGTCCGGTGTATGTCCAAATGGAACTGATTGGTCCGGTGTATGTCCAAATGGAACTGATTGGTCCAGTGTATGTCCAAATGGAACTGATTGGTCCGGTGTATGTCCAAATGGAACTGATTGGTCCGGTGTATGTATGTCCAAATGGAACTGATTGGTCCGGTGTATGTCCAAATGGAACTGATTGGTCCGGTGTATGTCCAAATGGAACTGATTGGTCCGCTGTATGTCCAAATGGAACTGATTGGTCCGGTGTATGTCCAAATGGAACTGATTGGTCCGGTGTATGTCCAAATTGAACTGATTGGTCCGGTGTATGTCCAAATGGAACTGATTGGTGCGGTGTATGTCCAAATTAAACTGATTGGTGCGGTGTATGTCCAAATGGAACTAATTGGTCCGGTGTATGTCCAAATGGAACTGATCGAAATTTAAAAAAAAAATAACGCACAGGTTGTGAAGAAATAAGGAGAGGAAATATCTACTGGAGACATGAATGTAGCTGTGGAGTATCCCAAGCGAAATAGCAAGAAACCCTCTAATGCTATTGTGAAGCACTAACATGTTTGAAGCGTCATTTTCATTACTTTCATTGAATTATCTCAAGAACAAATATCGAGCTCGAGTGATAGAAACCAATTTTGTGTAAGGAATAAGACAGATGATCTCCAGCGAGTGACCGGACTTTCCGCGGACATCCAAGTGCAAGGCAGCCACTATTATCTGAACTCCTAACTTCTAAGTTACATAAAACAGCTTATTACTTATTCCGTTATTGTGTTCTCAGTGTATTAATGCCACTTAAAAATATCCTTATGTTGTACGTGAGGGACATGATGTTAGGACACTGTTAGGTTTATATAACAATGTTCAATATAGTAGAAATATACGAAAATATAAACTGATATGTTTTTGTTTTTAATAAAGCACTGTATTTGCCTACAATACATCATAATGACTCCATTTTAATATCACGTTTACCATCATAAAAGCTCTATTTTCAGTGACAAAATTTTTGCGGTCTTAGATATAGTTTTTTTGTGTTAAATTTCTTGTTTAATTTTTTTATGTGGCCGTAGATATTGTAATTTTTTTTGCGGCCGTAGACATAGGTCTAGTAATTTTAATTTTTCTTTATGTGCCCGTAGTTATTTTAATTTTGTTTAATATTTGTTTAATTTTTTTATTCCCTTGTCAATATCCGAAAGTTTGTGCACCCTTGCTCTAGGTTGTTTTAGTGGTACTTAGTTAAAACTAAATTGCTGGGTATATGTAACTCCTTGCACGTCTATTTTAATTCCTTTAATGTTTTAATTATCACGAGAAAATGTTTGTTCAGTTTTTGTTTGTTTTTTTTTTAAATAAAAAAAAAAAATCTTAAAGTTAATACTTTAAAGAATAATATTTGCCCAAATACTTTTCCACCTTTTTTTAAAAATAAAATATCTTAAAGTTAATACTTTAAAGAATAATATTTGCCCAGATACTTTTCCACCTTTTTAAAAATAAAATATCTTAAAGTTAATACTTTAAATTATAATTTGTGCCCAAATACTTTTCAACCTTTTTTTTTTTAAATTAAATATCTTAAAGTTAATACTTTAAAGAATAATATTTGCCCAAATACTTTTCCACCTTTTTTTAAAAAAATAAAATGTCTTAAAGTTAATGCTTTAAAGAATAATATTTGACCAAATACTTTTCCATTTTTTAATAAAATAAAATATCTTAAAGTTAATACTTTAAAGAATAATATTTGACCAAATACTTTTCAACTTTTTTTAAAATAAAATATCTTAAAGTTAATACTTTAAAGAATAATATTTGACCAAATACTTTTCACCTTTTTTAAAAATAAAATATCTTAAAGTTAATTCTTTAAAGAATAATATTTGCCCAAATACTTTTCAACCTTTTTTTTAAACAATAAAATATCTTAAAGTTAATACTTTAAAGAATAATATTTGCCCAAATACTTTTTAACCTTTTTTTTAAAAATAAAATATCTTAAAGTTATTACTTTAAAGAATAATATTTGCCCAAATACTTTTCCACCTTTTTTTTAAATAAGAAAAACAAAATAAAACATCAACTAAACAACACACAAACAGTATTCTTAGGTGTTGTAAATTAGTTTTTTTGATGTTGTAGTTTTTTATAAAAATATCTTTCCTAATGTGGTGTAGTAAACTTTCTCTCAACTGGTTTAGTTAATCATTTTTTGGTCACTAAAGAAAATTAACAAATCTCTTAAAATTTTTTTTTTAAAACCTATCACACATGAGTACCATATGTTAAAAGGCTACTATTCTTAATATACATTTAGAGGCATACAAAACATAAAGCCGAAACAAAGAAATACATTGTAAATATTATATAAGTGAATATTAAGAATACCCGTTACCCCCGTTTTTATCATTTTATCATGATACAATTTTTATTATCTCATTTTTTAAATAAGAACACACCAGATTATTATTTATGCCGTTATTTTAGGAGTTAATCATTTCTTCGCCAAAATTTGGATATCGTGACAACCCGACTTACAAAAGAAGATGACCCAGCGACCTGTCCAGCAGCAGTTACAAAATTTGTCAGTTATCATGTTCTAATTTTTAAATGTTCATTATAATTGGCAGGGCTAAACAATCCAAAAATACAAAATTCTAGTTATGTCTCGTTAAACGTGTTTTAGCGCATTTTCGAGAAGTCGAATGCGCTATTGCACCCGTTTTGTCCGTCCGTCCGTCTGTCATCACCCTAGATCTCAGCAACCATAAGTCCTAGACCCATGAGGTATATATATTTTTTGTATGTCCTGACCTGCGTTTGTGCATCAACACTCAGTTACTCGATCCGTTAAAAAACCCCGTTAAAACTACCAAAAAACATTGCGAATCGAGAGATAACACTTGCGAAGGCAACGGCGCCATTGCCGGAAGTCGAATACATCGTTTTTCAAGCATTGAAGAGTTAAAGTTATTGGTTAGTGGCGGGAAAGCGTGCAAAAGTATTAGTTTTTTTTTGTTGACGTCATTAGAATATGTGTAAAAGTTTAGAGAGTTTTACGTCATCATTTGTGGTGACTTTAATCAAGATCTTAGCGGCCCAGGAGCAGAAATTGAAAACTTTTTCGAAACAAGCTTCAACATTTAACTACTTTCAACAAGATTGACAACCACGATCTATCAAAATACAATTGATGGAGTATTTGGGCGATTAGTTGATTACAATTTAGAATGTTTCATTTATGAGTCCTATTTCAGTGACAACAAACCACTTGTAGTTAAATTAAAAAGAAATTTAAAAAAAAAAAATGTAAAGAAATGACTTTTAAATAAAAAAATTTCAGGTATATTCATTACACAAGAAAATTCATAAAAATATGTCTAAAATCTTAACACAATTACTGATAACTACATAATGCTGATATCTAACATAAGTACTGATACATAATACGAAAATGCGCTAACACGTCCTGAGTTCCAAAAGGGACCAGACTTAACATGATTTTTTATTATTATGGGCACCAATCGTGAATATATTTTTTAAAGTTTTGTCAATGTAATGCGCACCTTATTGCGCGACAGGAAAGGTAGTTGAACAGAATACACATCACAAAACTCTATTTTAAAAGTTAACATGAAACTTAGAAATAAATAAAACAATTTTAAAAAATTAAAAGTTCGATATATCTGAAACTTAGATACCTAATGTTATTCATTTGCATGAGTCTGTCTGCAGATGTTTAGCTCGCTAGCTTACGAGGAATTTAGTTTAAAATTCCAGAATAAAACCAAAATCTTTTGACAATTCTACTAAAAATGAATTTTTCAGCCAGTTTTTTTCGGGGATTAGGGGTATTAAATTTGTACTTACGCATGGGCGGGGGGGGGGGTAGTCCCGAAAAATACGTTGTTGTTTTCTTGCGTACGTAGTATATGGAAGGTGTTTTGGAATTGACTACAACATGACGAAACAACGAAATAAAATGGTCATAAAAGCTCACTATTGATGTCATTATCTCCCTTTACCCTCAGATAGAACCCAGAAATGAAATGGACATAAATAGCTAACTATTGGTGTCATTATCTCCCGTTACCCTCAGATAGAACACAGAAATAAAATGGACATAAGCAGCTCACTATTGGTGTCATTATCTCCCGTTACCCTCAGATAGAACACAGAAAAACAAAATCAGGGTTGTCATTGATTTCACATTCTAGTAAACTAAAATAGTAAATAATATTTATTTCATTTTTTTTTCGTTAACTGTAGTTTATTTTGAAAGCAGGTTACAATTAAATTGAAACTATAATATCAACAAAATATGCTAAAACACCTGTATACATAAATATTTCAGGCACACCCTCCCCCCCCCCCCCCCCCCCACAAGTCCCCATTTACCCATACTGCCATGTCAATGGGCTTTCGATTAAGTTATCAAACGTTTACTGGTCCACGGCATTAAAAAGTGCTTTATTTAACTCACTAATCCATAGTTTTTCTGTTGCTGTTCTTATGTAATGGTGACTGGTGGACAGATAAAGTACGGAAATTGATTTACAACATACAGAGAAACAAAGAAATGTAGAAATATTATAATACTTCTACAGACTTAATAATTTGTTATTACAAATTTAACAGTATAAACGTTTCTGCAAACGATCAAAATGGGTTTAAAAAATAAATATATAATTGTACGGTTGATGTATATCAAATATTATCAAGAACCATCAGAACCTTGAGGTATAGAAATGCGGTTGATCAAAGTGTTATCAATCACGATGAATTAATCCGAGTTTGTCAGATTCATATCAATGGAAATAGAGAATTGGAAATTTTAGTGTCACCACTTTTGATGGTGTCACCCGAGCTGTTAACACCTAACACACCTTTAGTGACAAGATGTATGTCAAGAAGGATAAATGTAAAGCTTTAAAAAAAAAAAATAACCCGTTATAAATACGTTTTTCACTTTGAAAAGAAATTAATATACGGGACATAAATATGTTAATTATAATAAGAATGATAAAACATTCCGACAACACAAAATAGTACTTATGTCTCGTAAAACATGCTTAACATAATTCGCACCGATCGTGAATATATTTATTAAAAAGTATTGTCAATGTAATGCACACCTTACTGCGTGAAAAGGAAAGGTTGTCGAACATAAGACGCACCAAAACATGCTATCACGAAAAATTAATGTGAAATATTAAAAAAAAAAAAAAAAAAAAAAGAAACAATTAAAAAAGTTGGTAATTCAAATAACTACAGTACATTCACTTTATCTGAACGTTTAATACCTAATTATTATTATCGGCACAAGTCAGCATGCAAAATTTCAGCTCGCTTGCTTACGAGAAAATTGATTAAAAACCGATCCAAATTTTTAAAGGCACACGTACGGCTCAGAAACCACAATTTATTATAAATGATTAAAAATTATATATTTAACAACAAAACTAAAAAACACGGCTAAAGACTTTACAATATATTTTGAGCTAGCTTTGATTTAGATTTCTTACCTGATTTAATAGATTCAACAGACATTTGATACAAAGATTATATATTTTAAACTAGATAACGCCTTAGTAAATTTTGAAACGTTCAGTAATAAGAATTTTGTCTCTACAAATAAATAGCAAGTTTACACATTAGTTTGTAATATAATATTTATAGTAATTTTTAAAATAAAGATGATGAAAACAATGTTATTTCACAATTCTAAGAAATCAATTTCAATTTTGTAATGAAAATTACTCCAACTTTCCTGAATCAAATCAAATGTCTTTTACAAGCTGTAAAGTAAAAACACTTTAATTTGACTCAAAGTCTTACAATATTCCTGATTCCATGTTAATTAATACAACTACTCTTTAAACCCTACATGTTCTTCTCTAATAATTTTAAAGTTCTTTTGACTGACATCCTACATGTTCTTATTGCCTCGTCTCTCTTGTAGTCTCTCTTGTAGTCTCTCTTGTAGTCTCTCTTGTAGTCTCTCTTGTAGTCTGTCTTGTAGTCTCTCTTGTAGTCTCTCTTGTAGTCTCTCTTGTAGTCTCTCTTGTAGTCTCTCTTGTAGTCTCTCTTGTAGTCTCTCTCAGCCCATTATTGAGAGAATCAAAAGCATGCATCAAACTGTAATAAAATAGAAATAAATTTTAAAAAATTTTCCAAGAAACAACTCATTGATAGCTCCTAACGCTATGCTAAATTAAATTTTTTAATGTTGTTATAAATGTTTGTTTTATTATTTCTACAACTATCTAAAAACTTATAAACCGCTTGTTATTATTATTTGTAAAAAAGACAAAATTGTACTTAGAATGGTGTCTTGTCTAATGACTCATCTATACAGACGCTCTTTCTATACAGAAGTATATTGCGTCCATAGACCATTCCGATATGTTGGTAGGCCACGGCTATGAGGGTTCCACGCAGTATCCAGCCTTCTATATTACATTAACAAGTAGTTGGTATCATTTCGGAGCAGGGTGGATTCAAGAAACGCCCTGGGACCCGGGAACAAATCCTTGCCCTCACATGGATTTGAAGCAGTGACCATCGGTACCACAGAATTGGGTTTCATAACGTTCACTTATTTAATAGTTAAATCATTAATATTTACCAAGTACAGTTAATGAAAATCTCAGCATGCTATTTTTAAAATGTAATTTACTGTAGCAATGTACAGCGAAACTAGTTATACAAATTGGACTAGTATTTAACAATTCAGTTATATTGTATCCCTTATTATAGGGAACGAAGTCAAGTGGCATGCCAGATTGATAAAATAGTTTGGCTTTCTTCCTCAGTACATATGGTGATAGAGGTGTACCTCGATTTATTTGTTTAAAAATCTACTATTTTAAATCTGTAAACATTTTATTGTTTTCATGACTTGACATTAATAGTATTTAATTATACAATTTCTGCTATGAATTTTATATTTGCATTTATAATTGTTTTACATTAAAAAAAACATTTAAGGAAAAAAAAATATTTTTTTTTACTAATTTCTCTCTTTTCATAATAAGCTTTTCATAATATTATGTCCATAATAAGCCTAAAAAATTGTATTTGTTAAAAATGTTACATTTAATAATTTATGTACCCATTCTATTTCATCAAATTTTACATTTTTATGTCATAGACAGTAAAGTTCTTTGTGCGGCAAATTTTACGGGAAATCCATTATAAAGCACATTTAAAGTGTTATTACAGGGGGCTTTATTAAAATGTTATGTTCCTATTCTTTTAAAGTTGTGTTATTTATTAAGCCAAGTAAAAAAAAATATACGTGCATTGTATGTTTGCTAGTAAGATATTTGAAGAAATATGTATAAATATTACATTGATAAAAAGACAAAAGCTTGCCTTATCAACTGCTTTATTGTTCGGGCACTGTGACACTGAAGATCTGAACCAGTTAGAAAGTAACGGATCAAACTAACATAGCCAGGTACCGGGAAAATTGAACATGTTTAGAGGATAGAGCACTGCTGAAGAATATGTCGTCTTTTTCTAATTTATAAATGTAGCACTGACAGAACGTTTCAAGATTACAAAAATGTCTCTTCCCCATATTATATTAGTTTTCAGATCTTTCCTATTGTCTGTACATTATCCAATTCACTAAATCTCCACATCTTATTTGGTCCTTGACTTTGATTTTTTTACATTTCTCTTTTCTGTTACTTGTAAATTTTGTTGTTTCTGTTCCACACAATATGAATATTTACACGTCGTAATTACAAATTTTAATTTTAGATATGAAAGAGATTTAGAATTATTTACAAACTGGTTTTAGTTGTACAAATGTTCGTTGTCTTGGGTTTATTCGTCGTATCGTGTCTTCATCTCTTCCTCCAGACATATTGACAACACAGCAAAGTTACATGAAGTTTTGTTTTTGTTCTTTGGTTTTGTTTTCTAGGTCTACATCTTGTTGATGGTTTATTTGGGTCCAACCCTTTATTAGCCCCGTCATTAGATTTCATAACTGTCATATTGTCTGTTGGACAGCATGGCTTTTGCATCTGCTAATAGAAAACCTATTTGGATGTTTACATTATTATTGTTATTTTTTGTTTTTAAATACATACAGATTTAATATTAAACTAGTATTTAGTTTTTAAAAATTAATGTTATTAAAAAAGTATATCTTTCAAATACACCTGGTATAGAATTGTAAATGAATATATACACAAACTGAAATATATCAATAAATCGGTTGGCATTATAATTAGTTTTGTCCAAAACTATGTGAATGGAAAAATTAGTTTAATATTCTTATCTGATTTCTTTTACAATAGAGACAACACTACACATGCTATCATTTCTTAATTGATATAATGTAGACAACACTACACATGATATCATTTCTTAATTGATATAATGTAAACAACACTACCCATGATATCATTTCTTATTTGATATAATGTAGACAACACTACACATATTGTCGTTTCTTAACTGATATAATTTATAATTACAAGATACTAAAAGACTCAAATAAAAAGTGCACTCTCTTTTCAGTCCATGGCTGACTATGGGACAAGTGAAGTAGAGTTGACAAAATTCATTTAATCACCACTAACGAGCAAGGGATTGTGTGGTTACCAAAATGTCACAGGGCATCAAGGCTCCAACCCAAGGCTCTCTTTTTTCAGAATATATGTAAATCGATATCTGTAGAAATAAAATTTAAATTTTGTACAGAATAGATAATGAATGCAAAATTTCTGGTTAGTCCTGGAAATTTTCTTAAAATTAACATTAGTTATATGCGACACATACCACATTATACCCCCCCCCCCCAAACATTTAGGAAATATCCAGGGTTAATTCGGTTTGATGAAATACTTTTTTTAATCGTGTGTGACCTTCAAGGGTAAGAATAGTTGGTATTAGAAAAGTCTTTTATGACGATAAATCTTTGCTTTAAACATGTGTTTTCCAAGAGAAAAAATAACATCATAATAAAGTTTTTGTTATAATAAGTAATACAAATTCTGACTCTATCTCAAATTTTTTTATGCCTGTTACTATATTACTAGTTGATTGCATCTTACATTTTCACTGAATATGTGTTATCATTTCACTTTTTCTATATTTTATTTATGATATATTTAAAAATTATTCACACACAAAATTATATATATACATAAAGGCGTAGTGGGCTGACTGCAGGCAACAAACTTTCTGGTCGGTGGAGTGAATGAAATTTCCTTAAACATTAAAAATAACGGAATAGGCCAATGTCTTTGACTCTAAATACAGCTTGTTGTAAATATTATTATCTTTACGTCAGTGTTTGGGGGTTATATTTTGTACGAAGCAATAAGATGCAACATATTTAGTGCATTGATAACAATGAGGTTAATAGTATTTTTAATTGTTTGACTTTACAGTTTGTTTCAAGTTATGGATGTTCTATATTAATTTTTTTTTAACATTGACGTGATCATTGACGTGATTTTTGACGTGACTGATTGCCGTGAGGAGCGTGACTTCTGATTGACACACATTTTTTTTTTTTTGCTTTCAAGTAGTGAAAACAAAATTATTAATGTAAATATTAACCTTCAATTTTAGGTTTTCTGCTTTAATATAGCTTCATCATTATCATCCGTGGCTCTACAGTCCATGCAGGGCCCAGGCTTATATTATTTGTGAATTGTATGGCTTGGGCGAGTGGAAAATATGCTTTTTTTGTTTTAAAGGCACATGTTCATTTAACTTGAATAAAAACGAAAGAACAGTGCAGCTTTTTTAAGAAAATGGTGAGAAATTGATCTTCTTATAAATGTTATGTCAATCATTGTATATGTTCCCGCATATTTTTTTCTAATAGTAACATTTCACTATATATCAATCTTTATTCCCGTTGTATACTATTCATCTAATAATCTCAAAACAGCTAGGCATGTAATGAGTTTAAATAAATTTGCGTCCGTAGATATAGTAATTTTTATTATTTCTGGAAAATTAATTCTTTTATGTGGCCGTATATATGGGTATTTTTTAATTAGCCGTAGATATAGTGATTTTCTTTATTTTTTTATCATTATTTTTTATGCAGCCGTCAATAACACAAAGGTTACGCGCCCCTGATCGAGGATGTTTTAGTGGTACTTTGTTAATGTAATTAACGGGGTGTGATTAACTCCTTCATTTTAATTCTTTTAAATTTTTATTATCACAAGTAAATGTTTTTTATTTTTTTTAAATAAAAATTTGTATAGAAATTATTTAAAGAATAATTTTTGGCCCATTAAGTTTCCAATTTTTTTTGTCTTTAAATAAGAATTGAGTCACATTATTTGTATAAATAGGGCACACAGATTTAGAGAGTTGTGTCACATTATTTGTATGAAGATAAATAGGGCACACATATTGAGAGAATTGAGTCACATTATTTGTATAAATATAAATAGGGCACACAGATTTAGAGACTTTTGTCACATTATTTGTATGAAGATAAATTTTTCACACATATTGAGAGAATTGTGTCATATTATTTGTATGAAGATAAATAAGGCACACTTATTGAGAGAGTTGTGTCACATTATTTGTAGTAAGATAAATAGGTCACACATACTTAGAAAGTTGTGTCACATTATTTGTATGAAGATAAATAGGGCACACATATTGAGAGAGTTGTGTCACATTACTTCTTTGAAGATAAATAAGGCACACATATTAAGGGAGTTGTTTCACATTAATTGTATGAAGATAAATAGGGCACACAGATTTAGAGAGTTTTGTTACATTATTTGTATGAAGATAAATAGGGCAGACAGCTTTTAAGAGTTTTGTCACATTAATTGTATGAAGATAAGTAGTACAAAGAAATATTTAAGTAGTACACAAATACTTATTATTCTTAATAGTTTAGAAAAATTTAAACTTACAAAGATGTCTGTGTAAAACAGAGGTATTTAAAATTATTTATGATACCGGTTTGGTCTATCAAATATATATTTTTAATTTAATAAGTCAGTAGATCTCATTGTTTTTCTTGGTGCCGAGTTTACCGGAAATCCAATTTGTATACAAATATTCATAATTCTACAGAAATATTTTAAACTAAATTTGTGTAGAAATTGTGTCTGCAATTTGTCTGTGAGAAAAAACACATTATCTTTAAAAAATTGAATTTTATCGCAACTGCAGATGCGCATTTTTGTGTATTGCCCGTAATCGCTGCACCAAAAAGCTGCGATTCAAAATATGTTAAAATGTTGTTGCTCTTGAGAAAATTAGATTTAGAAAGTAAGAATTTTATTTTTTTAAAGTAATTTTTAATTTTATCTAAAATACCGTGAGACATTTAAATAAAATTGTGTTAGTTTAATTTTTTTAAAGAGTATTTTTTAAGTAAATTTAAATGTAGTTTACAACAAACAAATTTAAATAAATAACACAATTTAACTATTACATTTTGTATACATACGTAAACTATAAAATTAACATAAAGAGGTTAGCTTATATGTATGTTTAACTTTATCGACGGAGATTATTCCTACATATTCTATTGTTGCACGCAATTATTAAGTGGCATGCCACTGAACTCGATTCCTTTAATTATGGATACAATTACTTAAACATGGAAAAAATATCGGCCATGTGGTTAACGCTAAATCCGAAAAAGCATAACCTTGTCTCTATTGTATGCTAATGATCAACACTATAGGAAACTAATAAAAAAATATTATAATCATAATTTAATTTGACTAAGTTATTATATTAAGTACAATAAAAATCATTGACGATTAGATTTTAAACAAATAATTTATCAAAATGCGGGGCCCGTGCTGCTACCTTAAGAATGCACCAGTTCCTGGGGCAATGGCCAAATTATTGCTGCTAGTCAACAATTCTTATAAGTTTTAAAAGCACTGGGTTATAATTCTTATTTATATTCAATTGAGTTTTTTTTTACTAAAAAATATTGATTAAAGAAATACAAACTTTAGTGGCGTGCTGGCTAATAAAGCGATGCTTGCCGGCTGTCAGTCAAACCATAAAACAACCTTTACTGATCTATAACGTACTTTAAAAAAATATTGATTAAGGAAATACTATTTTAGTGGCGTGCCGTCTAATGAAGCGATGCTTGCTAACTGTGTCAGTCATATCAGATCTTTTTTGGGAATTCCTGAATTAAACTTTAAGGGACTCAACTGAAAATAATCAAGCCGATGAAAATGTGTTGTTTGAAATTGTTTGGGCAGAAATAGCTAAAATAAAGTGTGTTGTCAGTGATTTCTTAGTAAATCTATATGTATAATTATAATGAAGAGAATTGTTTTTATACTATTTTGATACTAATTTAAAGACTTGTATCGACGTTTAAAATCTCTTTTTAAAAAAAATTCAATTAATTATTTTTAAACCTATTATTATTACTATTATTATTACTACTACTATTATTATTAGTATTATTATTATCCTAACATAATGTCAATATTAACGCAATTAAACAATGTCAACAAGAAATGGTCAGAATATTAGAGGGGTTGCTAAGGTTGGTTTCACCTAGTGCGGTAGCTCATATTTTTACCAAACACGATGTACCCCATAGATATAATCCAATTTTGTCAGTGTTATGCTAAAAGAAAAAGATCATTAAAGATTGTAGTGTCACATCTTTTGATGGTGTTACCCGGCGCTGTTTGCATATTCAAACCCCTTAGTGGCGCCTATGGTTTTTTCGCCCATGAGAAAATGTATGTTCATAAGAACGAAATCAAAGTTTCTTTTTTTTTTTTTAAATAAATTTAGTTTGAACAAAACTAAAAAAGTCATTACATTCTTGTCTATAAAAGTGTTAATATATTTACAACAAAAGTTGATGTTGATTCTTTACCTGATTTAACAGGATCAACAGAATTTAATTCAAAGATATGATGAGATGGTCAAAGTATTAGATCGCTGGACTGCCGAATAGTCACGAGTTCAAGCCTCCATACTGTCCTGGTACCACGGGCCCACAAGTTCGAGCCTCGATACTGGCATGGTACCAGGGGCCCACCAGTGTGAGCCTCGATACTGGAATGGTACCAGGGGCCAACAAGTTCTAACCCCGATACTGGCAGGGTATAAGGGACATTGCGCTAGCCACAAAAACCCTTGCTAGGTAGTGGTGGCTACATAACATTGTGAACGCTATATCACTGCTCAAGAGACCGACACAGACTGAAAACGGGATTACTTATTTGTGTATTTTTTATGTTATTTCAAACTAGCTAACGCCTTAGTAAATACTAAAACGTTAAATAATAAGACTTGTGTCTCGACCCAGTACCTTACCGCGTTTATTCCACTAACTAGTTGTAGGTACTTTTTCAGAACTGGGTGGACTTTGAAACATACCAGCAACCGGGAAAAAATCGTTGCCTTCACATGGATACGAAGCAGTGACCACCGGTACGCGACAATTGAGTTTCATAACGTGCATTTGTTATCAAAGTAAAGTTTTACATGTGCAATAAAGAAAATACTTATTATGCTTTTCTTCAAATAAATATACTTTAGCAATATACAGCGATACTAGTTGTTAAAATTGGACTAAGTATTCACAATTCAGCTATATTGTATCACTTACTATAGGGATCGATTTCAAGAGGTATTACTCGTTGAGAAAATAGATTGGCTTTCTTTTCACCGCAGCAGGGATTAATTACGTCAAAAATAAATGTATACGTTTTCATGATTTGATATTAATATTATTTTGACGATACAATTTGTCCAAGCAATTTTATATATAGGCTACATTTCTGACTGTGATACATTTAAAGAAACATTTAAGCAACACAAAAATACAAATTTCTCTCACTAAAGTGTTCCTAATAAGTTTACACACTTTTCTTTTTTAAAAGCACTGCATCTAATAATCTATTTACCCATTTCGTTTTATCAAATTATATATTTTTATTTAATAGTCAGTAAAATTTGTTTGTAGTGCGCAATTTAAGGAAAATTAAACGTTAATGCAAATTTAATGTAATTATAAAGTGTATTTTATTAAAAATTGATGTTTCTGTCCTTTGAAAGATATTTTATTATTTAAACAAAGTAATTTACTATATACTTGCATTATATTTGTATATTAGAATAGCATAAAAAACGAAGAAAAAAAATATTATAGAGTTCTGATAACTTCGTATTTATTCTCTAAATATTATTAAAATAAATGAGACATAAAAATCAAAGACACAATTTAAACATCAATATAAGGTAGAACATGGCATAAGAGTTGGACTACACATTCAATCATTGCTCGATAAATTCGTGGCTCTATCAATCAGAATGCACTATTTTAACAGCGAATGGATATTTTAAAAGGGTAAACAAAAATCATGTGACTTGACTTTGAAGCTGATCATAATTTTAATGGCTGCCACTTTCTTCTAGTCTAGTCTAATTATTATACATCACCTCTACTTAATGGGAGTAGATGAATCACAGATGAAACTGGAATTATCACAATGAAAACATATTGTCAGCATACCAAATAGTCTTTCAAATTTAATAGTACCAACGTGACGTCTTCACTTTAAAGGACACAATTTGAATCATACAGATACTCTGATTGCATTGATCATACTCAGGTATTAGTTCTCAGCAGTGCTAGTTTGCTAATACTAAGGGAGGCGTTATCCCCAGAATTCTATCAATAGCTCGATGCTGAAGGGTGAATTCAGTGAAATATTCTCGAGTCTCAGTGACAGCCTTATTGTTTTTCATGTTGATCATTGATTATAAGTTTATATTTTAAATGATGATAAGTTTATATTTTAGATGATTATAAGTTTATATTTTAGATGATTTTAAGTTTGTATTTTAGAATCTGTTCAGTCCACTGAGTTAAATATAATATTATCCAATCTCAGTCCATGGCGTATTGGATATAAATGTAATCATATTATAGACTATTTAATACTATGACTATTACTGTACTGTACTATTAGTACTACTTACAACTATCATTATTAGTAGTGATAGTGATACAGGTATTACAGTCCCAGTCCATGACGTTTATCATTGGACAATATTAACCAATATAGTTATAGTATAATATAATTTATATATAAAGCTATCACTTTATCATCATTTAAAACTCTAATAAGAATACGGAACTAAACACACACATTTCAAACAATAGACAATAGATAAACGTAGAGCGCAATAATCTTCAGTATAGTAGGAGCGTCTGTAACAGATGAGATAGCACTATTATTACTATTAACATTGGTCTTGATAGGCTAAGACTAAGTCTTGGCTTGAAGAACTTATAAATGTAGATATTTATTATATAGGGATATGTAATCAAACGTTATTGGTCGTTGTATATTTGTATTATTTTGAACTACGCCATGTTTATAAATTGTGCTATCAGTTTATTCAAAAACTGTATGTATTCCTTATCTTTAACTATGAATATTTAGTTTCTTTTTGAAAGGATAGTACATGTATAGTCATAGGTGATACCCCACCTCTTTGATTCACACAGAATCAACAAAGTATATATATATATTATTATTTGCTTGATAGAAATACTGAACTTACAAATTTTAGGTTTTGATACATTAATTGCTCAGAGCTTTCATATCAATTTTATATATTTATTCTATCTACTACTAGCAGTAACTAAGAAATACTTTGTTTTCCCTTAACTTACATAATTAATGTAATCAACATACATTTTAGTAGAGTACATGCTTAAATGTTCTTACATTTATTATATAGCCTTAAATAGAACAGAATAACACTATTTATTTAATTTTTTTGTCTGTGTTGAATTTTTTTGAGTATGTTCGTTCTATTGCAAGGAAAGAAAATTAGTCCCCCCCCCCCCCCACACTCTTTTTTTCTTCTTGTTTCTGAAGTCTTTGCTGCTTGATACTAGTATTTACAAGTCCTGTTGTCATAAAATTTACTTACAAATATAAATTGCTTACTTTTTTAGTGGAATTATTTTATTTTAATTTAAATACAATTAAAATAATGAAACAAAACTTAGTAATGAAATAATAAAACACATGAAATTAATAAAATTTGAATATAATTTTATTGTTAATTAAAAAAAAAATCCTGAATATAAGAGACATACATTTAAGTTATGTCTCGTGAAACATTTTTAATACTAGGCTATCACCTGTCATAAATGACGGAAGTTTTAAAAATCAATATAGTTAAGCTTCAATCTCTTAATTTCTAACAAATGTTCATCAGAAAAAAATCAATATATAAGCAATGAGCATTTTATGAAATTTTCAGTTTAATGACGTCATAACTCTAATTTATTTTATAACTTTTCGTCTTACTCATTTTTATCCAGTAACATTTTTAATCATTTTTGGTGCGCTGGTTTCTAAAATTAGTAGCGTCATAGGGACATATATTTCAACTGAAATATTTTGAGTATTTAGGTGCGCAGCTATCTAAAAATAGTAGTGTGACGGACGTTACATTGAGAATTATACATATTTGATACTGTGCACCGATCGGGAATACATTTTTAAAAAGTTAATTAAGGTTGTTTAATATAGTACACACCACAACACTCTAGCATAAAAATTAACTAGTTTGATAGATATAAATAACATAATATAAAAATTCAATAATTTAAGTACAGTACATTCAATTCCTCTAAATTTTTATACATTTGTTTTTTTTTCATTTGCTCAAGTCTGCCTTCAAAATGGCAGCTTGCTAGCTAACAAGACATTGGCTCAAGTCTGCCTTTAAAATATCAGCTTGCAAGCTAACAAGACATTTGCTCGAGTCTGCCTTCAAAATATCAGCTTGCTAGCTAACAAGACATTGGCTCAAGTCTGCCTTCAAAATGTCAGCTTGCTAGCTAACAAGACATTTGCTCAAGTCTGCGTTTAAAATGTCAGCTTGCTAGATAACAAGACATTGGCTCAAGTCAGCCTTCAAAATGTCAGCTTGTTGTCTGCCTTAAAAATGTCAGCTTGTTGTCTGCCTTCAAAATGTAAGCTGCTAGCTAACAAGACATTGACTTAAAAATCAATCAAAAGTTTTTTCGGCAAGCAAGCAAACAATCAAGGGCTCAAGCAGACACCATGAGTTAACAAAGGATTTCAAAAGTAAAGCATGGCTCGAACACTTTACAAGATATACATATAACATATACTTGTATATATTCATTAATGTAGAAACACAAGATAGTAATGTGCCATGATGTACAAATATAGAAACAATTGTAACAGACTGGTTGTCCTGTATCAGTAGGTGTTATTAAACAATATCTTTCGCAGAATGACCAATTTGAAATAAAAAATGTCAACAAAATGAATTTAATAATGTAACAAGGGATTATACAAGATGAAACTTCAGTGTTCACGTGTCAGACATAAAATCACAACCACCTTGTCTCTTACACTAGTGCATTCTGGTCTATCCTCTCACTTCAGTCACGGTCCTCTTCTCAATCTTGTTCATGGTATCATGTTAACGTGACGTTAACATGTTAATTTAATAGATCATGAGTTAAAAAGAAAAGTTTCAATTTATAAAAAAGTAATTACTGCCAAAAATATTAGTGATTAAATATGTTATATAAAAAGTAAAGCTATTAAAAAAAGTTAATGTTCGCCCCCAACACCCTATACAAAGCCATTTACGTGGTTTTAAGGCTGTTGGGAGTGCAACACAATGGTGGTGGTACCACTTTAGGCAACCATCACATTCTACCATTTTTAAGTCCCCATCCTCAAGGTTTTTGCTAGCATTGCAGATACATATATTTTTTATAAATCTTTTCTGTGATTCTAGCTTGGAGGTTCACCCAAGCCTCTAGATCAAAGAAGTGTTCAATAAATGACAAAGAAATTCTTTCATTGGCAATGATTGAGTGCATAGTTTCTGGAGACTTAAGGTCAGGGCCCTTTAAAGGAGGAGTGATAGTTGCATCAAAAAGACATGCAGAGAGAAGCATTTGTTTCCCTATCTCGGCATACCTAGAGTGGAAATCGAAATAATTTTTTTTACTACATCTGCTGATAAAACTCTGTACCAGACAAATTCTACAAAATATGATAAGTTAATTTAATTTTAATCAGTATATTTACAATTAGTGTGTTTAAGTGATGAGATTTATTGACTTGATATAGTGGCTAATCTATTGACGTTATTTATAAACGTGATTTAGTGTCTGAGTTACAGACATTACACGTCAGTTAAAATGACTTGGCTACCCTAGAATATACATCCTTGTTTGCATTACATTCTTTTTGATGTAACATAAGCCAATTTCTAAGAAGTCTGGAGTTGATAGAAAAAGAATATGACGACAACTGTAAATGAACAATTAGCAATCAAGACTTAAGATTATTATTTTCAACATTGTATGATGACACCATTTCTATACAAATATTCATAGTACAACAGCATTTTTTTTAAACTTAATCGGTGAAGCAATTGTGTCTATAATTTGAAAGTTAGGAAGAACGCTTTATCTTGTGATATAATTTTATTCCAACATCTGATGCGCCTTATTGTGTATTTCCAGTAATCGCTGCACCAAAATGCTCCGTTTCAAAAATGTTAACATTGTGTTGTTCTTGAGTAAAATTAGGATAGAAGGCAAGAAACTTAATATTCTAATGCAATTTTAATTTATTTATACACTACTATACTGTTTGACGTTTTTATAAACTTTTGTTAGTTAAATTTTTTAAAAATATATTTTATTTTAGTAATTTTAAAAGGAAGTTGAAACAAATGGAATTTCAATAAAATTGACATATTAGCTTTTTCATTATTTATACATTCGTAAATCTTAAAATTAACTTACATTGTTTAACCTATATAAATTTTTAACTACATTTAAGTAGAGTTATCTATCAAATCTAACTAAGCAAAGTTGTGTCAGTGGCATGCCACTGAACTCGATCCCTATAACTAGGGATACAATAACATTAAAATGCCATCATTTTCGTCCCAACTAGTTAACACTAGTTTCGAAAAAAGCCTAATCTTGTCTCTATTTTATACTGTTTCTCACTTTAACTGTTACATTTATTGATACGAAGGTAAATTATAAAATTAATATCTTAAGGTAAATCTTTTATAGATATTTGTCTTTTTAACTCCATAAAGTTGATTACCCTATTTTTATAAGTGTATATATGTGACATACATTTAAGCCATATAATTGGTGATACAATAACGTTCAACTGCTATGATTTTAGTCCCAACCAGTTAAAAACAAAATCCGAATAAACCATAACACTGTCCCTTTTTAATTCCACACATTTATATATCATAATTCATCAAATAGACATAAAATCAACATAATCTAAACTGAAATAGTTACTAATATACTCAAAGGAATTAATTGACGATTAGTATTTTTAAAAATAATTTTTAACAATGTAGCCCAACCTTTGACATTTTTTAATCACAGGCGACATTGTCATAAAAGAATTCATAGTACCAGCACATAGCAATGAAGAACAAAGTTTGGTAAAGTAAAGTAGTTATTGACTATGATCATAATAAATCGATAAAAGACAAGTGACATTTCTTTTCTAAAATTATTGGATGACATGTAGCTTTAAACTTACTGAATTTATGTCAAAAGTTTTAAGGATGTAGACAAGGTGGGCTCTTGCTGCTGACACATGTAACATAAAACTAACTGAATTCTTAGTAAATGTTTTAGGGATGTATGCCATACGGGGCTCGTTTTGCTACCACATGTAACATAAAACTAACTGAATTCATGTCAAATGATTTAGGGATGTATGCCATGCGGGGCTCGTGTTGCTACCACATGTAACATAAAACTAACTGAATTCTTTGTAAATGTTTTAGGGATGTAGGCCATGCTGGGCTCGTGTTGCTACAACATGTAACATAAAACTAACTGAATTATTTATAAATGATTTCGGGATGTAGGCCATGCGGGGCTCGTGTTGCTACCACATGTAACATAAAACTAACTGAATTCTTTGTAAATGTTTTAGGGATGTAGGCAATGCTGGGCTCGTGTTGATACAACATGTAACATAAAACTAACTGAATTCTTTGTAAATGTTTTAGGGATGTAGGCCATGCTGGGCTCGTGTTGCTACAACATGTAACATAAAACTAACTGAATTATTTGTAAATCATTTCGGGATGTAGGACATGCGGGGCTCGTGTTGCTACCACATGTAACATAAAACTAACTGAATTCTTTGTAAACGTTTTAGGGATGTAGGCAATGCTGGGCTCGTGTTGCTACAACATGTAACATAAAACTATCTGAATTCTTTGTAAATGTTTTAGGGATGTAGGCCTTGCGGGAGTCGTGTCACTACCAAGTGTATACAGGAAAAGATTCTGCTCATTAACCATACTAAAAAGTTTTAAAAGCATTGGAATAAAACACTAATTAATTTTAAATAGAAATTTGTTGAGGTGACAAGGAAGTAATTATTTAGTCACGTGCCAAAACCAAAACACATCCTAAAAAGCATAGTAACATATATATAGTTATAAACCACCACAACAATAAGCACACAGACTCAGTACCTGACTACACCTCTATCTTAAGTACAATAAAAGAAATTACACTAAAACAATGGAAACATAAAATATGTAGACATATGCAAGAGCACCTACTTTCAATCTTGCTTCTCTCCGGTGATATAGAAAGTAAGCCAGTCCCAGTATCATCTAAATGCCAACTTTGTACAAAAACATGCACAAGTAAACAAGGAGCAATTCAGTGTGACACCTGCAATGAATGGTACCACACAGTTTGCCTGCATGTTAATACACCCAAGTACAGATCAATGGGTCTAAGAAATAAATATACATCTTGGCACTGCGCACATTGAGGATTTCCCAAATCAATTCAGACCTGTTTAATCATAGGGCCCTGATCACCTCAAACTTGTACAGTGTTTTGGCTAATTCTAATATAAAGAACACCCTAGGATAAAATCAGACATGCCACACAAACCCATGAAAATAAAAAAATCTAATAATACTGACAATCAAAACACTATTAAAACTCTAATAATTAATTTTCAAAGCATAAAAAATAAAATTACAGATTTAGAACTTCCTATAAACACAGAAGAACCAGACATAATTGCTGGTTCTGAAACTTGGTTGAACCCCAACATATATAACTCTGAAATTTTTAGCAGCAATTACAAAATATTTATAAAAAAGAACAGACAATCATGGTGGCGTCCTACTTGCAATAAAATCAACTCTCATATCCGAAGAAATTAACACACAACCAAACTCTAATATAGAATCTGTTTTTTGCAA
>MUZC01001121.1:103993-118138 GCA_002072015.1 Radix auricularia | reverse complement strand
GGAACGTCTGTTGGTTTTAGGCACATACCGATCTGATTGAGATTGCTTAATTTGCCTAGGCATTATATTTAATACAGATAATTCGTCCGACAAATTATGTAATTGGCCAACCGCCGCCTTGTTCCTGCCACTGAGGTTGGCGTTTGAAATTTGGTCGTTGTTTGATGATGGCAGTCACAGACAGATAGTGTTGAAACGTATAGTCAGACAGCGTTTAGCCGATAAAATGTTCCAGTATAACATCTCAGAAATTGTTGTTTATGTTCTCACAACGTCAATTTTAATCAACCAACCTAGATTCTGCAGACGTTTTCCAGTCACATTTCTTTTTGGATTGGTGTGTGAACATGTCAGTAGAGAAAGTAAAGCTGGAAAATGATTCATGCCATGTTAATATTCAGCGACGGTTCTACGATGAGCTATTCGAGCACAAATCAACGTAAATAGATCTACGAGCTGATTTGCTACCTTTTCAGTCCCTTTGTCTTCAGGGCCTTGCGCATATCAATCTTGGTGAGATGATGTTGATAGACAATTATACAAATGCATTTCTATCAGGTGGGAATTTAACATTGGCTTGACCACAATTTTATTTTATTTTATTATTATTATTATTTTTTCTCAATGTTTGCAGTTTAATATTTTGCCCGGTAAAAATATTGTAAATGGGAAAAGATAGAGAGAGAGTTAGATAGTGAGAGAAAGATGTATATATAGAGAGAGAAGGAGAGAGAGAGAGAGACATGCTGCTTTACGTACAAATAAAAAATGATGATTTGCCCAGTAAAGACAGCAGGAAACAAAAAAGAGTCCAAATTTTTTTGTTAAAACAAATGCATGTGACTGACAAGCCAGCTCCGGTTATTCAGATCTGTATCCATGACTACCAGAGGACAGCCAATAGAATTGTAGCAATAAACGTCTCTCCTCATTGGTTACCATAAATGCATTATTAAAAACTAATTCAAGGCTTTGGCAAGTATATATCTGAAAACATAACACTTTCCTCTCACTTGTAGCTTGGTTATTCACTAAACTACGACTTGCTTGAAACTTTACTTTCTGTAATAACTCACTTACCTATTATGTCTATTCAGAGAGTTGCTTTATGTTGAGATAAAACATTTTTAGTTTCTTGTTCAATTCTAACCTGTGTTGATTGTAATATATTTCTGTTTATGTGATTATTGAAATCGTTTACTGGCACTATGACGAAACGGCTTTTAATTATCACAATTATTGTTCTGCAATTGGCACGTAAGTAATTTAATGAAACTATTTTGTAAAGATACCCTTAGCTATATACATTATTGTTATGACAACCGATATTTTGTTTAATATTTTTCCGATCATCTCGTGCACTTAACTACCCCTTCAATGACTCGAACAACATTTCAATTTAAACGAATACAAAATAAAACCTAATAAAAATTATTATGATACTCAATATATACTCATCAAAAATGTAATCGCTTACGTTAATCGAGGGCTACTTTTTGATAATTTAATGTGAACTATTTTATGGCAAGTATTAGATTCCAAGATAAATCACATATATGAAATTATGTAATTATAATAATTTATTAACATGTACTTATTTTTTGCATAATTATACAAAAGGCGATTCACTGGACCTTTTGTGCTTAAAAGATCATAAAGTCATCATACATAAATATAGTAAATATTAATTCAACCGCTCAAGAAAAGTACTCATTTATTTTACAGCTATGGCACATTTTTCTTTCTTTTATATCTCAATAAAATGATTTTAAAAATCTGCATCATTTGTTTCAAAAAAGTAAATGTCATTTGAATTCGAAGTGTGTCTACTCTCTATCACATTTTTTTTTTTGGTTTAAGAAACTAATGGGATAGATCTGTGAACCAGCTAAGCAAATGTTTAAACTTTAAACTACAACATTTCTAACCTCGATTTTCTTTTAAATCTATATTTGTATTTAAGACTAATTTTACACTAAAATTGAGACAAGATTGTTGGCAATATATGTGAGACTTATGATTAGGTAGTAATACATTTTAATTTTAATTTTACCTAAAATATCTATGAACGAATTCCTAATAATTGTTTAGTTATACAGCAAACCGTTCTTTACGTTTTTTAATAGTTTTTTTTAAAATATAGCTATATGTGCTAAGTGTTTTTAGTGGAATAGGAATCAGACAAGAAAGTTTGAGAGAATCAAGAATGGATCTAATAGTGAACAAATGTTTACTTGAAATAGTTTCCTATTTAATGTATTTGCTCGAGGATTTATTGCACCAAGGAACAACATTTTTTGACCAAACGTAATAAACTTTTACAAGAAAAAAAATTCCATTGCGGGAAAGGATTATACAGGCGTATAAAATATAGCCAAAGCATAGAGTAGAATAACATTCAACAATTTCTTGTATGTACATCTTGTTATATTAAATATTTACTTACGTTTTTTTCTTCCCATTAGATGTCTTTACTATTAACCACTACTGGAATTGTCTTGAAGGCGACATCAACATTGCATTGATCTATGATTGCCAATATAACTTACAATTACAACAAGATTTTTTCACTGAATTTCTATACATGTTTCCCCCTTTCAAGTTGATAAATCAACAATACGACGATGTGACTCCAAGATATTCTTACAATCTTTTTCTGATGACATACAGTGTAACAGAGATGATAATGTTTGAAACATTATCGCAGGACAACTTCACCGACACAAAATTTAATGACTCTATACTACAAATTAACACATCTTCCTGTCCTAAAGATTTTCCAATTGAAAATTTATTACATGAAACAAGAGAAGTATTCAATAATGGCGGCAAATTTCAACGTAATCTGGCCTTATTTGTACTTGATTCGGATAAAAATGATGAGAAATATAATCGTACGATGTCTCGATTGCTAGAGGATACAAAGAGTCTCAATGAGGATATCAAACTATTTTTTATAATAATAAATAAGAAAATAATTCTTGAAGAAACAGGTCTGAATTCTATATCTACAAATAGTTTAGAAAAAACTGGTGATTTAGTGACGAGAAGCATTGCTCATATTTATAACGAGTGCAATACCCTTTTTAAGGGATACAAACACAAGCATCAGTGCTATTTTGTGCTAACTGGGGATACATATATTACAAGAGAAGAAGCGAGTAAAAGGTGTGGCGAAGTGCATTATAAATCCCAATTAGTATCCTTGAATACTGAAAGCGAATACCAGTACATACAATCAGTGTTAGAAAATGAATTCATAAATTTTATTAATAGACACGAAGTGTGCCTCGATGGCAGTTCAAAACGATGTAAATGTATTATTTCCCAAGAAGACAGAAACGAAAAAAGGAAATATATTAAACAAAGTCATTGTTATAAAAGCAAAAGTAAAACACAATATGAAACGCGTAAAATAACTGCTTTTATCGGCCCCGTGTTTCGTTTGAACAATTTCTATGAAGAATTCATTTGGGACGATGGTACTCCATTTGTTCTAAAAGCCGATTTTTCATCCCATGAATCCGGAGACGACTGCATTTACTTGTTACAAAGTTATGTGATAGATTATTCAATTGGTTCAATTGTAGAATACTGGTTCCAGTTCTATCTAGATGATTGTAAAATTCAAGAGAAAATCTACTATTTATTATGTGAGTCCCAAATGTCTGACATAAAAATAACAAAAATTACAGTACATGATCTTCAGCAAAAAAAGCATTCAACTAACGATCATGTGCTCTACAAGAGCTTTTCGCCTTTTTTAACTAGCCTTAATGGGTATGAAAATAATGATACTATTTCTATAAGAAATCATAAACTAATCTATAATGTTTTTGAAATTGAACACAAGTCATTTTGCAATACATTATATGAAAAGCTTGATAGTAGAATATATAGTAAAAGCTTTTCTCTTAAACTTGCTATCTATGCCATTTGTAAATCAAATGATATTCCCTTGTGTACTTCGTACCCATTAATGTGCCAAAAAGTAAGAAATAACTTAATATCTTCGAATATTTATAGTGAGACTCAACATAATTTTATTGAATTGCAGTCTCCGAACTCAAACGACAATATGTGTTTATATGAATCAGTCACTGACGTGTGTAGAGATGAACGGTCAAATAACCGTCACTTACAAAATTGTGAACGCTTCATGTGTCCGGAAGGTTTTGTAAAATGCCCAGATTCCTACTGTATCCCTGCATACTTTGTCGATGACGGTATTAAAGATTGTCCACATGGAGAGGATGAAAATGTTGTCAATGCTGTGACAACGCCTTGCCTAGCAAAAGTCAAATTTATTCTAAAAAACGTGTGTCTGCCAAGCGAATTTTGTAAAGGAAAAAAGTACTGTGCATATTATAAAAAAAAATTCGTCTCTCACATTCAGTGCAGCGAGGACTATTTTTTTATATCAAATATAATAAGAAATGGCGATAATAATAATATTACATATAAGCTACGTGTTTTAGAGACAACAAGTCAATTATATAATGACACAAACTCATTTTACTTCAGTCCACACATTTATTTTCTATTTCCATTATTCAATATTATAGAAATATATCTAAGTAAATGTATGATTAAGAACCTTGATGATGTTATTGGACAAATTGACATTTCAGCTGTCATTAATTTAGATGTAAGTCGTAATGATTTTTCGAGTAAAAGCAACTTCTCTGTCCTGAAGAACGTGGGAAATTTGCAAAATCTAAATATTTCGTATAATCAAAATCTTGAGTTAAATGAAGAATTTATTTTCCCCTCAAATATTAAAAAAATTGATTTGTCTTATACTAGATGTGGCAACGGTGTTCTTAAGTACTTAGATAGTTTGACTCAGTTAAAGACTCTGGAGATGCGCCATGTTGAACCCATTGATTTAAGCAATGTATCTGGAAATGTAGAGCTTGACATCTTGGATGTACGAGGAACAGAAATCTTAAACTTAAAAGCTGGCTACCTGAGTTGGTTGACTATTGGCAAGGGTTTATACACAGACGACTATAGATTGTGTTGTGAGGTTATCAGAGGTGGAAACATATCCGCAAAAACGTGTCACGCCCCACGTGATGCTATATCCACGTGTCATGACCTGATTGGTGACCCGCTAAAACGTGTAATTCTTTGGGTAGTTGGTGTTTTATCTCTTTTAGGTAACTTGGTAGTGGTCATATACAGACTAGTGTGGGACAGTACTGTTTTTAAAACAGCGTACGGGCTGTTTGTTGTCTGCTTGGGTGTATCCGATTTTATTATGGGCGTGTACCTATTGATAGTTGCTGCGGCTGACATCTTGTACAGGAACCTGTACGTTTTGAACGACATGTACTGGAGACATAGTAACATGTGCCAATTAGCAGGCATTCTATCAACATTCTCTAGTGAGACGTCTACCATGTTCATTTGTCTTATTACACTTGACAGGTACTTGGTCATTCGGTATCCGTTTGGTCAACACAGATTTTCAAAGTCTGGGAAGATAACATCAATCTGTTTGACACTGATCATTGGTGTCGTGGTTTCTGTGATACCAGTTGTGTTTCCTGACTGGGAGATTTACTCCACTAACGGGATGTGCTTGGCACTTCCATTTAGTGCCGGCAGACACATGGGGTGGGAATATTCAGCCATCTTGTTTGTTGGTCTTAACTTTATACTATTTATCATTATAGCCATTGGTCAGCTGGCTATAATTCGAGCAATAAATTCCAAAGGAAAAACTTCCTCCTGCAAGAGAAACAATTTAAGGAGGTCTCAAAATTTCGCTGTCGCTAGACAGTTATTCCTTGTTGCCATGTCAGACTTCTGCTGTTGGTTTCCTATTGGGATTATGGGTATAATGTCTCTTAACGGCTACTATTTCAACCCAGAAGTCTACGCTTGGTCAGCGGTACTCATACTGCCAGTAAACTCTGCCATCAACCCGCTTATCTACACATTTCCGGTAGTTATCCGAAAGATCAGGTCGAATGATGCTATATCTAGCATGTCTTTACGTGATTCATTTAAAAATTAATCAAAATACAATTTTAAAAAAAATTGATTCAAGGAAATTTCATGGAACCTACAATCCCTTAAATGAACTTACTACGTTGTCTACTTATTTTCTTCAATACATATTTATAAGAAATAAAAACAATATAAAAATGTTTCTAAATGTATTTTTAATTAAACATAAAAATGTATTTTCTTTTACGTGAATACATTTTCTTAAGTGTATTTATTTATTTACAGATATAAATTATTTATTTACTTGATTTTACAACCTGCTTTAAGTAACATGTGATAATTTGTGAAATTCTCTAAGTCATGCAAAGCTCTCTCTCTCTATATATATATATATATATGTATATATATATATATANAAAAATTACTTAGCTATTAATCTTACAGAAATTTTTTACTAACAATTAAACATATTTTTTATCTATAAGTTTATCTGTGTATTTTCTGTGTTACACTTTTCATATACCCGGTATGTTATACGTTTTTAAAAAAAAAATTCTTTTCATTTAAACACCTACAAATAATTATAAAAAAATAATAATAATAAAAAGAAAATTAACAAGCATAAACAGAAAAATTACATATTTTTACTATAACTAATCATAAAAAAATAAAACCGATATAATTTATTTGACATCTTTATCAAAAGATCTTCACCTAAATAAATTGTATAAACTTTACAAATATGACGAAGATCAATCGTTAAACTCTGTTAAATCTAACAAACAAACAAAATATCACAAAACTCATAAGCAAACAAAAATAACGATAGTAACCAATTTCACTAATTTCGATGCAAAGATAAAAAGACAAATGTTGTAATCCTTCACAATGTCTCTGCAATCACTTACAACATTTTGGAATGATCGGTTTTAATATGTTAATGTTCATTATTGGTATTAATAACTGTGATTTAAAATAAAACCGACCATGTACAACCGCTACTACAGCAACTCCATTGGCTGCCTATTGCCTCTAGAATCAATTACAAAGTCTCTACTCTCTGCTATAAGTCACTGACAGAACCTCTTTTCCCCGTTTATCTTTCTGAGATTCTCCACACCTACACCCCTACCAGAAGCTTACGCTCTTCTCAAGACAGTCGCATTCTTTCGGTCCCTAGAACTAAAACAAAATCCTACGGTAATCGCTCCTTTCAGGCTTTAGCTCCTACTGTCTGGAACTCTCTCCCATCAAATGTCCGCCATGCATCCTCCCTACCACGTTTCAAAAACTCCCTAAAAACTCACCTGTTTCGACAAGCCTACAATCTGTGATGATCACATTATTCTGAGACTCTTTGTTTGTGTGTGTGTGTGTGTGCGTGTGTGAGAGAGAGAGAGTGTGTGTATGCGTGTGTGTCTGTATGGGTGCAAGTGCATGGGTGTATATGGGTTACGTGTTTATATTGGTTCTTAAATGCGTATATTTATTTGTTTTGTCTTATTGTAATTATGTTTTAATCACACTCGCTTTCACTGAAATGTCATTACCATTTTTAGATGTTTTAAACTTCTATAACACTCGTTTCACATAGACATAGGGTTCATACAAATAATAGCAAAAACGTTTTATTTTTTTATTTGTTTGTTTGTATGTTTGTTTGTTTGTGTGTTTATTTGTTTATTTATTCATTTTTTGTGTTTGTTTTTCTGTTTATGGGTTTACTTGTTTTAATTATTTATTTCTTTATTTGTTTACTTATTTGTTGTTACATAATTTGGTCTTATTACTTGTTCATTTCCTTATTCGTCCCCTTGCTTAATTGTTTATTATTTCTATATTTATTGAAAAAGAACTTTACCCCTTCGTTTTATTTTGTAACATAAAATATGTTGAAATTTTTCCATGTATTTTCACTGTGTAAGATGTATGATTATTGAATGCAACTATTAATTTTTGGTAGTGTTTTTGTAAAGCGCAGTGAGCTTTAAGAAACTGCGCTATAGAAGCGTCCTTTATAAATAAATAAATAAATTATTTGATAGGTTTTGTCACAATGATCGTTTTTATATCCATGCAAATACTACTAATTAAATGTTCTTTTCAACATTAATTTCTTACTTTTCATTACACAATTTGTTGAAATTGTGAGGATAACATGTTTGTATGTATGTTTTTATTATTATTTTTTTTACATTTAATTAAGAGTTTGCATATAAAAAATAAACTTACATTTTATCTCACTTTTATATGTAACATTTGTGTACATTACAGTAAAATGAAAATAATATACATACTTCTTGTTGTTTTAAATTTCATTGTAAAGTGGATTATTGTAATAAATATTTGATTGTATAGAAAAATACAGCGTCTGTTTTATTCTTGTTATCTTAACAGTTATTCAATATTCCCATTTATAATTTGGCGGGCTACATATGTTAAAACATTAGATGGTTCAAAGCAGGATACAAAAAATGTTATAACAGTTAAGATTTTTAAAAATGATACGATTTGATGTAGGAAGAAGGGGAGTAACTTGGATGTTGTGTATTTCGCCATCTTAAGTCGTCATCTCGCACACATTCAGCTGCGTATCTAAGAAGTTGTGACATTCGCAGTGGCCACAACTTGCTAAACCGTCTCGACAAGATGAGGATAAACCATGAGATGAAGATATCGGTCCAAGAAGTGCTGTCTACCAAGATAATACAGACTACTATAAGCAAACGTGTACGTGGCGATTCATTGGTGGGCAACGTGGTTTGTTTGCTACATGCCGTGTCACATAGGACGACCTGATCTTCCCCTGCAACGAACCCAATCCAACTGGTCAGATTCCTTCAGCGTAACAATAAAGTCCTGTTGCTTCCGAAATCTTCATCACTTTAAATAGAATTCAAAGCACATGTCGATATCATTCTTAGATTAATATATAGCCTATATATATATATTATGTGTGTGTGTGTATGTATGTGTGTGAGTGAGTGTGTGTGTGAATATAAACGTATAAGAGCACATCAATGATTACAACTTGTGTATGTATCATATATTGACATTTTTCTTTGGCTCCTCCCTTAAACACTTAGTATCTCTAGTTAATTCAGAAATTTCGTCTTTGTTACTATTCTACTGCTAGTATGACTATATGGTTGGCACTTGAAGTTCGCCTTAGAAAATAAAAAAAAAATTTGGTCGCTATTTTAATTTTCCGTTATCGAGTAAATTAAGTTATGTTCAACGTCATTACATAATAAAACATAATCAAAGATAATGAAACTAAAGCTAATAACCTCAACACATATTTAACATCATAGCTTTCTGCCTCAGGCGACAAGCTAATTTCAAAAAATTTAAATAACATGAAAGAAATAGTTAAAATAACTGTAGATGATATAGGTATATATTCACTCCTAAAAACTAATACATAAACAAAGCTTCTGGTACATATGAATTGCCTGCCAGGTTATTAAAAAAAAAAGCAATGAACTGTCCCCAATATTTGTAGTTCTTTTTCAGGCCTCTCTAAACCAGGGTAAAATGCCCCAGGATTGGAATTTAGCCAATGAGGGGTAGGACTGCAATCAGGCTTATACAAAATTCAATGGAAAAGAAGTAAACATGGTAAGGGTTAGACTGACCGGACGTAACAAAACAGCGAACGTTTCAGCCAAGAGCCTTTATCAACAAACATACAAGACACAAACAAATTGAAAATAAAAATAAAAAATAAAGGAACTTAGCTGCGGTGAAATCCAAAGTATCCAAAAAAGTGAAACTGAGAGATGACAGAGCGAATTTATATAGGAAAGCAGAGAGTGGGCGGGGCAACCGTCTAGGCGGTCAAAGAAAAGGCATTATTCATCCCGTGTTGTGTGAGTGTACCGTGACTTTGTATAAATCTGTTTTCAATCTGGACTCTCGTGGGTGTGTTTGTGCACGAGACAATAGCAGTGACTGCCAGGTCCTTGACATCCATATGGTCGCGTCCATTATAGTGACGGGAGACGGGACACTGTTTATCTTGTGTAATCACCCTAATATGTTCAGACGTTCGGCACGACAAAGATCGTCCCGTCTCTACTATGTATTTCAAAGGACAGCGCTTACACACAATGGTATAGACAGCGTTGCGTCTAGCGCAGGTGAAACCATCCTTAATCATAAATAGCCCCTTAGGGAATTAAATCTGTTCGACTTGCACAACAAAAGGACATGTCTTACAACGAAGTAGGCCGTATGGTTTGGTACCCAGGTGGTTGGGTGATGTGTGGAGGCGGGTGAGAACCAGAAGATCACGTAGGTTTCGGTCCCTCCTAAATACAATTAGGGGTTGGGTGGAGAAAATGTTGTTCGTCTCAGGGTCCGCAAAGATGATAGTACGGTTCTTCTTGAATATTTCTTTGGCTTTGATGTTGTGCGCATGATAAGTAAGAAAGAGCTTGCTCCTTTGGATGGTATCGCGGGTGCGTGGTAAAAAGGCGTCGGCACGAGTGAAGTTTTTGACCCGCTTAAGCGCACGTTGAAGTGTGGCTTCAGGATATGACCTTTGTCTAAAAACTCCACCATTTCGAAAGCCTTTTCCCAATAGTCCTCCTGAGATTGACACAGTCTACGGAGTCGAAGAAGTTGAGAAAAGGGAATGGAGTCCTTACAAGTTTTGGGATGAGAAGAAGGGTAGAGAAGATAACAGTGGCTGTCTGTGGGTTTGAAGTAGGCTGAAGTGAGGAGGCAGTTTTTCTGGAGAATTACAGTGATATCAAGGAAATTGACAGAGAGTTCAGAAATTTGGTAGGTGAACTTAATGGATGGGTGGAAGGAGTCAACAAAGTTAAGAAAAGTGTCCAGTTCACTTCTCTCCATATTAGTCACCCCGATACCGTCATCTATGTACCTCTTGTAGAATTCAGGGTGGCGACCAGGGTATTCCTGTTCCACTCTGTGTTCAAAGTGGTCCATAAACAAACAAGCATAGCTTGGTCCCATTTTTGTCCCAATAGCGACCCCACTGATTTGGTCAGAGAACTGGCCATTGAACTGAAACAAGTTGAGGGTTAGAACTAATTCAGCCAGCCGTAATAAGGCGTGTGTGGGTATACTGGGGTTGGGTTGTCTGTCCAAAAAGTATTGCACATCCAGAAGGTCATCATTGTGGGGAATAGATGCATAAAGGGAAGATACATCAAGGAGGAATAGATAGTGTTTTGTGTCTGGATTGATGGTGAGTGACTCAAATGTCATTAAGGCATGATTGGTATCTTTAATGTATGTAGGGAGTGATGCCACTAAGGGTTGGAAGATACCATCAAGGAATTCAGAAATGTGTTCAGTTGGACACGAACAAGCTGAGACAATGGGTCTACCAGGGTTGCCATCCTTGTGAATTTTGGGAAGCAGATAGAAAGAAGGCTTTCCCAAGTCACTGTCAAAGATGTGCAACCCCACCCAAGTATACCCACACACGCCTTACTACGGCTGGTTGAATTAGTTCTAACCCTCAACTCGTTTGAGTTCAATGGCCAGTTCTTTGACCAAATCAGTGAGGTCGCTGTGGGGAAAAAAATGGGACCAAGCTATGCTTTTTTGTTTATGGGCCACTTTTAACACGGAGTGCTACAGGAATACACTTGTCGCCTCCCTTAATTCTACAAGAGGTAGATAGATGACGATATCGGGGTGACTAATATGGAGAGAAGTGAACTGGAATCTTTTATTAACTTTGTTGACTCCTTAAACCCATCCATTAGGTTCACCTATCAAGGATGCGGCGCGAGCATCTTAAATGGAAGCTGTTAAGCTGACGCTCTTGTGATGTACAAGTGGTCCATGTCTCGCTCCCATATAGTAGTGTACTGATGACACAGGCTCGATAGACGCACAGTTTAGTTTTTTTCCGTTAGCTTTGTGTTTTGCCAGACCCGCTTATTTAGTTTAGCCATTATTGCGGCTGTCTTGCCAATTCTGCTGTTTATTTCTTCTTCGATGGACAGAGTATTGGAGACCTTGGACCCAAGTAGGTGAAGCTGTTCACAATGTCCAAGTTTTCATTATCGATATTTATGGTAGGAGGAGGTCGAGTGTCTTGGGCCATGATGTTTGTCATTTTCAAGCTAATTTGCAGACCAAATTCTTTGCAGGCATTCGAGAAGCTTCACTCTAGTTGTTGCAATCCAGATCCTGTATGTGCTGTTAGTGCCGCATCATCCGCAAATAGTAGCTCTCGAATTAGGACATCCGTCGTTTTGGTCTTGGCTCGGAGGCGGGCAGAGTTGAAAAGTCCTCCATCAGCTCTGGTATGTAACCAGATTCCCTCTCTCCTATCCTTGAATGCGTATCGAAGAATTACAGAGAAGAATATTGCGAAGAATATTAGGGCGATTACACAAGATAAACAGTTTCCCGTCTCCCGTCACTTCAATGGACGCGACCATATGGGTATCAAGGACCTGGCAGTCACTGCTATTATCTCGTGCACAAACACACCCACGAGAGTCCAGATTGAAAACAGATTAAAACAAAGTCACGGTTCACTCGCACCACATGGGATGAATATTGTCTTTTCTTTGACCGCCTTGACGGTTGCCCCGCCCACTCTCTGATTTCCTATAAAAATTTGCTCTGTCATCTCTCAGTTTTTACTTTTTTGGATACTTTGGATTTCACCGCAGCTAAGTTCCTTCATTTTTTATTTTTATTTTCGTCTTTTTTGTGTCTTGTATGTTTGTTGATAAAGGCTCTTTGCCAAAACGTTCGCTGTTTTGTTTCGTCCGGCCAGGCTAACCCTTACCACCTTGTTTAAGTCTTTTCCATTGAATTTAGACAATGTAATGCCACTCTTTAAAAAGGGTGTATAGTACGACCCTGGTAGTTACAGTCCTGTATCACTTACTAGTGTCACCTGTAAATTACTGAAACACATAATATATAGCAAAATATTTAACCACCTTGACAAATATAATGCCCAATACAGAACAGATCATGTGAAACACAATTGATAGGTCTAATAGATGAACTATCAAAATGTTTTGATAATAATGATCGAATACCATCTTAGTTTACTTAAAAATCTTAAATACTTTGACATCTGAGGGCCTTTACATATATGGATCTAAGATTACCTATTGGGTAGGGAAAAAACTGTAATACTAAATGGATTTAAATCTACACCAATAAAGGATAGCTCAGGAGTTCTAAAAGGAACTGTCCTAGGTCCCTTATTATTTTGAATTGATATAAATGATTTACCCAAAAATAACTCAACAGAAAAAAAAGTTAGGTTATTTGCTGATGATTGTAAAATCTATATAACCATCAAGTCAGAACAAGATAGCAACATTTTACAAAAAGACTTAGACGAATTAATAGAATGGGAAACTAACTGGAGAATGTCCTTCCACTCAGAAATATGACAACTGCTAAGAGTAACAAATAAAAATGAAACAAATAAATTCAAGATACTTTATTCATGGAAAAAACTAACCCAAACTTAAGATGGAAAATACTTAGGAGTCATCATAAATGAGAAACTATCTTTAAATCTCCATGTCAATGAAGTTATTGAAAAATCAAACAAAATCTTAGGCTTTATAAAAAGCAACTTTTACAAATGTAACAAAGATATAAAACTAAAATGCTACCTCACCCTGGAGAGATCTATACTAGAATATGCATCTTCTGTATGAGACCCATCCACCAAAGAAAATATTGATAAGTTAGAATAAATCCCCCCAAAATGCTGCCAGATCCATTACTGAGGAATATTAAAAACTGAGAAAAATAACACCATTGGTTAATCCTTGAAACACTAGAAGATAGAAAAACCAAGAGTAAATTAGTAATTATACATAAGGCAATAATTCTAATTTAGAAAAACAACACAAAGATAACTTAATACAACCCCCAGTTAGACATAAAGATAAAAACACCTTTCTATTCCATATGCAAGAACAAACACATACAAGAATTCTTACTATCAGTCTGGTAATCAGGCGTGGAATGGGTCAAATGAAGAAACCAGGAAAGCCAAAATGTATCATCATTTTAAACTCTAGTAAGAATACAGGACTAAACACAAACCACAAAAATATGTAGGACGCAATGTACAGAAAATCATTGCGTCCTACATATTTTTCTGTTTTGTGGTCCCGCGGAAAATATATATATTTATATATATTTATATATATAAGATAT
>MUZC01001121.1:86697-98586 GCA_002072015.1 Radix auricularia | reverse complement strand
TGCCATTTTATTATTTTAAATCCCTGAGCGTTTACTTTCAATACGAATTTCTTTAATGTCAGATAGATAGATAGATAGATAGATAGATAGATAGATAGATAGATAGATAGATAGATAGATAGATAGATAGATAGATGGATTTTACATTTTCTTAATATCTCACTTGAGCTAAATGGTATGAGCGCTCAACCTCAGTGTATAATAACAAATCTCCATTTGAATAAGTTTTTCCTTGCCAGAGACTATCACTGGTTCGACTGAAGTTTACTGAAATAATAATTAGACAAAGAAGCCATTTAATTTATGCTACTCCTATGCTGCATCGATAAGAACCTTTAAATTTTAATATGAACTATTGTTTTTTAAAAAGAATAAAGGAAATGTCATTTGTAATATGCACACTTTCATTCTCATCGTGATATATGCATTTTTTGCTCTCTTAATCTCACACCCCCTCATTCTCTCTCTATATATACATACACGCAAAATACCCGTGCTACGCTACGAAGTGGGCACAATAAGAATAACTTTATTTAGTTTTCGGTCTCAAATTCTCCTTAAAAACTAATGTAAACGCATCTGGAAATTAGGGTAGTGATACATCACACCCCTTCTTTATAAAAAAAAAAAAGATTTGTGTGTCGAGAAAAAATAAAAATATTATTAATTTAAATATTATCCATCAATTTTTGTATTTCTGCTTTAATATAGCATCATCATTATCATCCGTGGCACTACATCCCATGTAGGGCCCTGACCTGCTCAACCACATCCTTCCATTCAGATCGTTTGATGACTTTCTTTCACCATGCTCGAAACCCTTTAATAACGCATGCTATATACTCTACCAGAATAACAAATGTCGTTAAAAATTACAAAAATCTAACTGGCAAGGCTCACTTTCTTTTCACGCAAATCAAATTTTAAAAACAATATCTTTCCACATGATTCCTTTGGTCCTTAGAAGTAGCTCGATAAACTACCATTTCATTTAGAGACTAAGCATGAAATTCGTTCAAGACGAATAGGATATTTTAGCCAGATAATATTAGTGAATATTGTGGCTTGGGGAGAGTAGAAAATTTGGTTTATTTATTTTCAAGGCACATGTTCCTTTAACTAGAATAAAACACAAGAGCAATGCTGCTATTTAAGAAAATGATGAGAAATTGATCTCCTTATAATTTTTATGACAATCACTATATATTCCTACACATTTTTTCTAATAGTAACAATTCACGTTATATCAATCTTTATTCCCGTTGTATACTATTCATCTAATAAACTCAAAACAGCTTGGCGCAAAATGAGTTGTTGTCAGTTTGTTTTTTCGACAATAACACGCACTTTCTTATGCTAGATCCTATTTATAAGTCATATTACCCGTGATATTTCTTTACACTTGATATATTTTCACCTTAAAGAACAGTTTTTACCCGAAGCGTATGTCATGCAACCGCATCGTTCGAGAAATGTACTTACTTTTTTAAAATGGATTTTTCATCATTCGTTAGGTCTTAGAGTAAATTATGTTTTAAGATGACTTTGTTCATGGGGAAAAGCTCTCCAAAACATTATTTCTAGGCTAAGCACGGCGTTAGTCAAATAAATAGGATTTTGTATGCGCCAGATATTAATTATGTGAATATTGATTCTAAATTAAGTTAAATAAGTATGAGTTAATTAGTTTTAAATTAACACCTTAAATCGCAAGGTTTAAGCTGAAAATGTACCCTGCTGGTTTACTTTAGTTGTGCAAAAAGTATTTTCTCTTTGGTGGTTGGACACTTCGACCCCGGACGATTCGACCCCGGACGGTTCGACCCTGGCAGTTCGACCACAGGGCGTTTCGTCCTCAGGTCGTTTCGACTCTGGTTGGTTCGACCACGGACAGTTCGACTTCGGTCGATTCGATCCCGGACAGTTCCACCACGGGACTTTTCGACCCTAGGCGTTTCGACCCCGGACGTTTCGACCCTTTCGTTTCTAAACTGATATTTTTTTTTTCATTTATAATGTGCTACTTTATAACTATTATTATTTTTAATTAATTTTTGGTATATTATGAATTAGAAATTAAAAACAGAATTTCAACTAATATCCCAAAAACTCTTAAAAATGACATTAGTTAAATTAAGTTTTAAAGATGTATATATTAAAGTGGCGCAAAGATTTTCACTGTGATAACAAAAATAAATGATTTTTTGAAGAAAAAAAAATCGATAAGCTGAACAATTCACCTCGCTGGCGTTGGAACCATTACAAACGCGCGCCCTCCAAGTTACTTCTTGTGTTACTTAACAAAAAGCACCCTTCAATTAGTTTACAAAGTTGCTCCTCTATAAAAAAAAGTATATTTCCGCTATTTAACCTCCCCCCCCCCCTCTTACAACAGTGTATAAACGCTTAAACACGTGCCATTTTATTATTTTAAATCCCTGAGCGTTTACTTTCAATACGAATTTCTTTAATGTCAGTTTATAATGAAATCGATCCAAAACACTTACTTGTATTAAGTTAATCACCTAAGAGAAATACATCTTCCTCCTAACAAATGTTTGCAATTGTTTTTATGATAAATCACTTGTTAAATGTTTCAAAAGCGGTTCCGTGTTAATTTTTCTATTAATAAATTTCATTTTTTGTAATTTTGACGTATATGCCCGTTTAATATTTGCCTCTATCCGATTACATACGTAGATAAATTAAAGCTTAAATTAAAATGTAAAATTGATATTTCGTCTGCAATTAAATTATTTCTTCACATTTATTTCTATGGTTATTTAACAGTGACTAAGAGAAATTAGTTCGACCCATCGTAATGTGATTTTATTATTGTAAAATAAAATTAAAAATTTTAGAAAGGTCCCATTTTCATAAAAAATAAATATGTGCCAATTAGCCTCAATCTTATCCCATTACAAATTATAACTGTAAATAATGCACTTTCAATAGCGACAATTATGTTTGTTTTCCATTGTGGCAATTCATGCGAGTAATCGTCCAACTAATGCGCAAGGACTAAATTCTTCTTAAATGAAACACTAAGTAAAACCATCTCTGAAAAAAATGATTGGAAATTGGTCGTCTCATTAACAGTTTTTTAAGTCACATTCAATGACTTCCCATTATGTTTTATTCAAGCACCCACGAAGAACGCATCGGCAGAAACTTGTGTTCATAAAATTAACGGAATTTTTCCTAATCCAGTGCATAATTTTAACTATACATAAAGCATTACCTGTTAAGGTCTTTTCAATATTTACTATTTTACTTTTAGCAATCTATGAAATAAATCGTTATTTCACAACTAATACAAACACACAGTCACATGCACCCACAGACGCACACACACACACACACACACACATATGAAAACACTCGCACACATGCTTATTCACACACTGGGATTATCAACATAAAAAGTAACATCAAATAAATTAATATATTAAAAGGTTCATGACGCCACGTTAATCTCAAAACCAAAATCATCATGAATTTACGTCTATATTTTCAATTAAAAAAAAAATAATCCAGAGTTGCGGAGCATAAGGGATCCACACGGACGGAAATGCGCCTTAGCGCATTATGTAATAGATATACATATACACACATATATATGTGACATTCTCTTTGGAGGGTTGAGTCCTTTCAGGCTCTTATAACCCGGCCTACAATACCAACGGCGAGCCTCAACATAAGGGCGTCGCCATGGAGATATTCTTCCGCAGTGCAATGGCTGCCTGACCTCACCGCGTCCCCAATTGCCGCAGAACAATCGGTCAGCAGGTGTGCCACTGTCTCCTCGGCCATACCACATAAACGGCAGCCGGGTTCCCTGTTTTTGTCTAACCTGTGAAGGTAGCTGTTTGTTGGACAGTGTCCAGTCCTCATCTGAGTGATGAGGGACTGGCAGCTACGAGGCAGTTTCCACCAGGGATCTCGCTTGCGTGGTCGCGGCATTTTATCGTAAAGCGTTCGTGCCGTGTCACCATTTTCCCATCCTTTTAGCAATTTTTCCATGAAATGGTCTTTTAGCCACAATTTTACCCCCAGCTGGGTCATTGGGCGTTCGATTTGGGGCTGGGCAGCACCCTGTTGTGCCAGCAAGTTTGCCTTTTCTTGCTGTGGTATCTTTGCGTGGCCTATAATGTACTGCAGGACAACCATGCCCCCGCGAGATCTAATATAGTTAACGATCTCTAGTACAGCATCGACAGTTTTCGTCTCCATAGAGCTCCGACTCAAGAGTTCCAAGGAGGATCTCGAGTCGGTGAAGACTACGACTGTTGGAAAACTCTTTCGTCTACATAGGCGTAGGCGCACTTCTTTCACACCCTTGTGGATTGCCTCTAGTTCAGCGTCCCCGCTTGAAGCTAGTCTTCCACATGGTCCAGACAGTTCTGTTACTGCTGGACCTCCAGCAGGGTATTCAATTAGTGCACCGTACCCACTTCGTCCATCTGTGAAGCATGAGCCGTCTGCATAGACTCTTACTACGCCTGTACCGTAGGCTTCAATAGTCCTTAGTGCTTCTTCGTGCTGAAGCTCAACTGGACTATGTTTCCCCACCGCGGCATTTGCCAGTGACAAACGTAGATCGGGCNTATATATATATATATATATATATACATTTGTGTGTATATACGAGTAAGTTGTATGTGTTCGTGTGTAACATAATTTTGTGTTAATCTTTAAAGTAAATAAGTAAATATTCTTACCTAAATTGCACATTGGTGCCGCTTTGGCCAAGCAATCTTTAGAAACAATACTTCCATTTAAGGTTAGTTGTTGACATATCTCTTTACCAAACCATGCTATGAAAATACATCTTTTTTAATTATCGTTCGAAGATAATAGAGCATAGACAAAAAATTCATGTTTATCAATATTTTTAACTTATTCGAAAACAATTTTTTTAAAAATTCTAAATATATTTAGTTTTAAAGCCACTTGGCATTATTGTATTGCTAAAAGAAGCATTTAATTTTTATTAATTAATTAATTTTTTTTCAAATATATTCTTTTTCGAAACTCACCAGGATATTTGAAGAAATTAGCTAACTTCCTTCTTATCTGATTTGAAATGGGAAACAAGTAGTTTGCATGCAGAGGTGTTCCAAAAAAATCTTGGCAAAAGAACTGTTAAACAAATGCTAATTTTGATTAAAAAGTAACATAAAATCTGAACTACATGGAAATCTCAAATCTCTTGCATTGATCCAAGGCTACCGTTTAGGCAGGCAGCCAACTCTGATATCTAATGACACTAAATAAAGGTTAACTCAGGAGCTCAACAAAGGACATCTGCTAAGTCCCTTACTCAATTTAAATTATTTAAATGATTTACCCTTCATATCAACAGCAAAAAAGTTAGGTTACTGCTGATTGTATAACCTATAGAACAGTTCAATCATGGCAAGACAGGAAAATTTTACAATAAGTCTTAGATGAATTTGTAAATTGTGAAGCTAAGTGGAGTATATGTTTCCTCACAGAAAATTGACAACTGTTAAAAGTAACAAAGAAAAAGATACAAATAAATTCAATATGATTACTTCATGAAAAAGAACTAACTTCAAATAAAGATTCATCATACTTAATTATAAATCTTTTTAAAAAATGTGTATATATATATACTAGCAATTTACCCGCGCTTTGCTGCGGAAATTAGGATTTCAGTGAGCGTTGAGAACCCGCGTAACAGCAATTCAAAACACCTATTGATTTTAACCTGAATCAAGATGGATATACTAAATATATTAACTTCAACAAGTCAGAGAATTTGTGATGAGTCTGTTTATAATATAAGAAAAATTATATTTTGGCCCCGGTCCCTCATTAGTGGGAATTCTAGCATTCTTTTTTGCCAATTTTTGTCGGGAGATTACACTCAACAATTTCCCAAAGTTTCATGCTTCTACCTACACGGGAAATTGACAAATTAGTGATTTTCAGTTTTTATATAGTATATATTTGGAAAAAAAACAAAATTTGGGCCCACGGTCCCAAGTAAAGGATATTTTCAACCAGCTACCATCGCAAATGTGAATTTAGCAACTCCCCAACGTTTTATATGTTTACCTTCACGGGCAATAAGTGAATCATAGATTTTGAATTTTTATAAATCTCATATAGAGATATGTTTTTTTGGCCCCGGCCCTCATGAGTGTGTATTTAAAAGTTCTTTTATATCGACTTCCGTCGTGAGAGGGTACTTAACAATTTCGCACAGTTTCATGCTCCTGCCTAGACGGAAAATTGGAGAATTAGTGATTAGTCGGTTTTTAATATAAGAAAAATTATATTTGGGCCCCTGGTCCCCCATGAGAAGGAATTTTAACATCTTTTTTGCCAATTTTGGTCCGGAGCATAAACTCAAAAAAATAACAAAAGTTTCATGCTTCTACCTATACGGGAAATAGGAGAATTAGTGATTTTCAAATAGATCATATAAGAAAAAACTGTTTTTGGGGCCCCAGCCCCCATGAGTGGGAAATTTAACTCTTTTTTTCCCAGTTATAATTGGGAGCATGTACTTAAAAAATTTCTAAAGTTTCATGCTTCTACCTGTACGTGAAATAGGTAAAATGGGATTTACCATTTTTATAGAGCCAATATAAGAAAAAAGTGTTGTTTTTGGGCCCCCGGCAGGACATGACCGCGATTTTTAAAATTCTTTTTTTCGCCAATTTTCTTAGTGAGAAGGTACCCAACAGCTTCCCAAAGTTTCATGCTTCTACCTACAAGGGACTTTAGAGATTTAGTGATGAGTCGGTTTTTAATATAAGAAAAACTATATTTGGGCCCCTGGTCCCCCAAGAGAGGGAATTTTAACATTCTTTTTCCAAATTTTTGTTGGGAGCGTGTACTAAATTTTTTTCAAAAGTTTCATGCTTCTACCCATATGGAAATAGGAGAATTAGTGATTTTCAATTTTTATATAGCTCATTTAAGGAAAAAACCGCTTGTTGGACCCCGGCCCCCATGATTGGAAAATTTAACTATTTTTTCTGTAATTATAATTAGGAGCATTTACTTAACAAATTTCAAAAGTTTCATGCTTCTACCTTCACGGGAAATAGGAGAATTAGTGATTTTTAATTTTTATATAGCTCATATTGGGAAAAAACCATTTTTGGGGCCACGGCCCCAATGAACGGAAAATTTAACTATTTTTTGACAATTTTAATTGGGAGCATGTACTTAACAAATTTCCAAAGTTTTATGCTTCTACCTACACGGGAAATGGGAAAATTGGTGATTTTCAATTTTTATAGAGCCCAAATAAGGAAAAAAAAGTTTTTGGGCCCCCGGCCCCACATAAGCGATATTTTAAAAATTCTTTTTCGCCAGTTATCGTCGTGAGAGGGTAACCAACAACTTCCCAAAGTTTCATGCTTTTGCCTACACGGGAAGTTGGAGAATTAGTGATGAATCAGTGAGTCAGTCAGTGAGGGCTTTCCCTGTTATTAGTATATATATATATTTATATATATATATATATATTAGGGCTGTTATCGATTAAATTTAATTTAATCGTTAACCTTTGAAAAATTACCGATTAATTAATCGATAATTTTCTTAAAGCTAAAAATAAAGATGTATGACGTCATTAAACTGAAAATTTCAAAGGAAGTAATAAAAACAGGCATTTTTTTTAAATTGAGTTATTTTAAAAACATATTTAGCAATAAAAGTAGTTAAATAACGCATTAAAGTTTAGGCACTATGATGAAAATTTCAAATTAATTTTAAAAATATAAAAGTAATACAGCTGTATAGAAATTGTTTGATGATTTTAAAAAACATCAAAATAATCTTTTTGTCCCAAGTGGTTCAAAAGTTATTATTCCTAAGACCTCATTATCACTTTTTCAATTATATTGTTTTCCTTCACTTTTTGTGCCCTCTAAAGGCATTTTAAAAAATGCCCATATCTTATGTATTTAATGAAATTTAATTTAAAAATATACTATTGTTAGCAGATATATTTAAATACAAACAATTCAAAATAATGTCAATAAAATTAAATTTTGTAATTGTTAATTAATTAAAAACAATGTTGTTTTTTTAAATATCATTGTCCTTATAAAACAGGTTTCAGGTTATTTTAAAGTTTACACTTTTAGAGTCCGTTTTTTTAAATGGAGTAGTTTGTACGTAAAAAACAAAGTATTATTAATTATTTATTAATCAATAGAAATTAAAAAAAAAAAACTTGCTCTTATTTTAATCACTATTTTATCGATTAAAATAATTTTAATCGATAAAATCTTTTACCGATTAATCGACAAAGTAATCGGCAATTTCCGCAGCACTAATATATATATATATATATATATATATAGGTGTATGTATCATATCATTAGTTTCTCTTATTGCGGCATTGTAAAGTTAATACACATTTTTTCTATTATAAGTGTAGATTGTTAAAACTACATTTTAAAAAAGAACAGACATTGGTGAGTTTAGTGTACGTTTCGTTTTAGAATATTTTGTTTAAAACTAACCTGGGACTCCTGAAAAGTTAAAGAGATGTTGAATGAGATAAAGTACTCATCTTTTAATTTGATCATCCCCGGCAGAAACAATTCTGTAAATTGATTTTTAAATTTAAAAAAATCACTTTCAAATTTAGCATTATTGATTTTCTAGAAACAATATAAAGGCGATACTAAAAAAAGGTGTCCATGTATTTGCAGCATTATGTGTACAGTATATAGCAGCTTCGCTTTAAACATTCCAAGGACAGAAAAACACAATTAAAGCTTGTCTGTGTTTGTATGTATGTAAGATTATGATTGTTTGTGTACTTTCAGTAAGCTGTATAAAATTACATAAAATAAATCTAGCACGGATGATAAGTTTTGCAAGCGTCTGCATCCTCGCTATCTTCTCATTTATCAAATACGCCCTCCCTTTCGTCACACTTCGTCATAAATGTAAGGACGTTTCCTACCCTAGGTGCGTGACGCCATTTATGGACGTCCCCTAAAATAATGGTAAAGAAACACTTTCGATACATATAAAACACCGTTATTTTAATTAAAATTAAAATTAAATTGAAAAGAAATTCAACAATGCTCTGCACTATTTTTCCTACCTGTTTTAAGTGCTACGTCAAGGTCAAGTACACTAGAATTTTGTCTGGCGCACTTAATTAGGGCTTCCCGCCAGTTTGATGCTTTCATCAGTCGAGACATACAGACATCGTCTGAACTCAGTACACAACTTGATTTCTCTTTAAAAACATAGATTAAAAATATAAAACTATTCGTATATCCAAAACCAAATAAAATTAAAAAAGATAGACTGTTTCTTTATTTGTATATTATATGATTTTTTAAAAATAATACTTTTTTTAAAATTTTGAAATAAACAAGACATACTAACAATCAGTAAGTGTGGTATGGTTAACCACGAGAAACATTAAGCTGTATGAAAATATATTATTTCCTCTGTTTTTGGCAAAAAATTTTTAGTAATGAATATTTTATAACATAAATCTGTTTAGGCTTCAACAAATACTGCCTCCCCATAAAAGTCACCCCGAGTCACTGCAATCACTGCGTCACTTATTTGATTCAACACCGAGGACAATTTACATTATTATCTCTAAACAACATATGAACTATGACTAGGATTTCTCATTATATATATATAGAATACCTTACCGTTGTTACTCATGCAGGTATAGAAGCCTTGGTCACTACATTTGAAGACCCCCTTAACAACTGAATTGGTGCTTAGGACTCCAAGACATGTGTCTTCTGATGAATGCTCTACTGAATCTTCTGCGACAACGTCACTTGAATTCATCTATATACATTTATACATATTTATATACCAATCAATTTATATATATATATATATATATATATATATCATTTATATATAGCTTCCTTATAAAAGTATTGTTTGTTATATTAATTATTTATAAATAAAACTTAGAGCTGTTAACAATTATTTTAAATATTAATCGTTGACTTTTGAAAAATTAAAGATCAATTAATCGAGAATTCCGATAAACGCAAAAAAAAAATATATGGTGTAATAATTAACATTTATTGAAAGAAGACCTAATCGTCGAAAATGGAAATAACACTGGACTGTCACCTTAAAAAGATATATTTCAACCAAGAACGCAAACAGACAAGAATTTAAAATTTTTTAGGTTTAAGTGATGTGTGGGTCTAATTGTCAATATAACAAGCCGTGGTGAACAATTATTTACGTTATCTTTAGTTTGTCTCAGCTGAAATTTCTTTTACTTTAGTGGATGTTTGGTTTGCAAGTATGCAAACAAAGTGTTCGAATCATGCTAGCAGTGTTCCTTTTAAGCCACGTGGCTGCGCAGTTACTTCTCAATTTCTCACAATGGACACAATAACCCTTATCAACATTTTGAACATTTACGTCACTGGAAATTCGCCGAAAAAGTTTACTTTTGACTTCCAGTACATGAATTAGTCGTTGGTTGATTAATCATTAAAAGTTTTAACGTATAATGGAGAAATTGTTCGTTAATTTCCTAAGGCCTTAAATATATATATTTATATATATATATATAAATAAGTAATTTTGCATTTAAATTTAGTATAAGTTATTTTTAAGTGACCAACGGTCAAATACGTAAGTTTGTCTTAAAAATGTGTTTTTGCTATTCATTCTCTTTTATTATGTAATATTACAATTTTTAACCTTTATAAATAAATTTTTATTATTCAAANTGTCTGTCTGTCTGTTCCCTAATAACTCAAGATACAGACAACCCAGTAAAGTGAAATTTGGTACACGTACACAAAACCATATGGGGAATGTTCTTAAATAGGTTTCGTTCCATAAATTTACACTCATGGGAGCGGGGGGTCCAAAAACTTTTTTTCCTTCTATGAGCTATATAAAAAATGAAAATAAAATCAACAATTGACCTATTTCCCGAGGAGGCAGAAGCATGACATTTTAGGAAATTGTAAAGTACTTTTCTGGAATGGTAACAGACAAAAATATATATTTAAATTATCTCTTTTTGGGGGCTTGGGGCCCAAATGTAGTTTTTTTCCTCATATGAACTATATATAAATACTGAAAATCTTTCATTCTCCTATTTCACGGAAAGTCAGAAGCATAAAACCTTGGCAAGTTGTTAAGTACGCTACCCCGACGATATTTTGCGATAAAGAATTTTAATCTTCTCACTCATGGGGGGCCGGGGGCCCAAATATTGTTTTTTCTTTTAATAGAAACAAACTCATCACTAATTCTCCAATTTACCGTGTCGTTAAAAACATGAAACGTTTGGAAATTATTGAGCAGGCTCTCCTGGCAATAATGGCTTTCTTTTTCATTAGGTGCCGGGGGCCCAAATGTACTTTATTTTCTTAAATGACCTATATTAACAAAATTCAGACAACGAAATATTGTGAAATTTAGTAGACGTATACGACATTACATGATAAAGTTTCTTAAGTAGAGTTCGTTTAAATTTCCCGCTCATGTTGGGCCGGGGGCCCAAAAACGTATTTTACTTAGATGGGCTATATAAAAATTGAAAATTACTAATTATCCTATTTCTGATTAGATGGATGCATGAAGTTTTAGGAAATTGTTGAGTACACGCCTGCAGTGGTAACAGGCGAAAAATATTTAAATTATCAAATTATCCCTTACTGGGAGCCGGGAGCCCAAATGTAGTTTTTTTTTTTACTACTACACGCTATATAAATTACTGAAAATCACCCATTCTACTTTTCCCATGTAGGTAGATGAATGAAACTTTGAGAAGTACACTCTCCTTACGCTAATTTGCGAAAAAGATTTGTGTACGCTTCTACAGAAAACCTTATTTAAAACCCGTGCGAAGCCGGGTACTTGCCTCTAGTATAT
>MUZC01001121.1:68723-80639 GCA_002072015.1 Radix auricularia | reverse complement strand
TACAGAAGATGCATATTCTAGTATAGGTCTCACCAGGGTGAGGTAGCATTTTAGTTTTATATCTTTATTACATTTTACATTTGTAAAAAGTTTCTTTTTATGAAACCTAAGATTTTGTTTGATTTTTTAATAACTTCATTGACATGGGGATTCTCATTTATTATGACTTCTAAAGTAGTTTGCTTCTTTAGTTTGGGTTAAATCTTTTCCAAGAATCATATAAATGAAATATTTTGAATTTATTTGTTTTATTTTTCTTTGTTACTCTTAGCAGTTGAGACTTTTCTGGATGGAAAGACATACTCCCGTTAGTGTCCCATTTTATTTAATTCATCTAAGTATTTTTGTAAAATGTTGTTCTAACTTAATTTTTCTAACCTAACTTTGGTCCTATTATATTTATTTCTTTTTTTAAAAAGTGCCTTAAACATTAATAACACTTACAAAAAAGCGCTGTAATTTGTAAGAGCTAACATACAAGATACAATAATGCATTTAATAAATTACAAACGTAATTTCTCAAGAGAATATTAAATTTTGCTTGCTGTGAAATAATAATTATATACTATACTATACTGTATACACTGTTTCCGACGACTTTGAATTACTATACGTGTCAAAACTGCAGAATTACCATTCATTTATAATTAATTACACATGAAATGATGACATGTGACATATATATAATAATATATATATTTTCTTTACAAATTAATTTATAATTTTAAATAAAACAATAATTATTAACTTACCTTTATAATTTTGCAGTGTCTTGATAACTTGTTTTTTTAATCAGTGATCAGTAAAAAAGTATTTCTTTTTCTAGTACTAGTAGTAAGTTGTAGTAGTAGTAGTAGTCTGCTGAGCACTATGTTCACAAGTATGATCAGAGTATCTGTCCGATTCAAATTTTGTCCTTTAAAGTGAAGCCGTCGCGTAGGTATTAATAGATTTGAAAGACTATTTGGTATGCTGATGATTTGTTTTCATTGTGAATAATCCAGTTTCATCTCTGTTTTCGGGCCCATTAAGAGGAACTGATGTATACTAATTTGACTAGACTAGAAGAAAGTGGCGGCCATTAAAATTTTGATCAGCTGCAAAGTCAAGTCACGTGATTTTTGTTTACCCCTTTAAAATCTGCATTCGCTAATAAAATAGTGCGTTTGCTCGATGGAGCCACACATGTATCGAACATGCGAGTCTGCGTGTGGCCTGACTCTTATCCAAAAGCGATCAGTTGTTTCCCTTAAAGAGGCTGGCCGAATGGTAACAATTTTTTAAAGAGATATTAATAAAAATTAATTTTTATATTTAAATAACTGACTTTTAAATGTATTTGTTTTTTTGTTTTTTAAGATTCCAGCTAAGTTGTTGATGTTTCCATCTTATATACAAAACATCATAAATATTGAAATTCTATTATAGATACAATCAAAGTAAAATGCATGAATATATATATATATATATTAAGGAGGTAATTTAAATTTAATCATTAACTTTTGAAAAATTACCCATTAATTAATCTTAAATTTCGATTAAAGCCAGAAACTAATATTTATAATTTTAGAAGTACCACTTATTAAACGTTCTTCTTGAAAATCTAAATAACACTGGAATGTCCCCTTTTTATAACATCTTTTAACCACCAACGCAAACACACAAGGGTGTTGACATTACTTGGTTCAGGTGATCAGAGGATCTTAGTGACAATATAACCAGCCGAGTTGGACAAACATTCACATGCCCTTAGATTGTATCAGCTTAAAATTTCGATACTGAACTTGATGATTGTTTTGCAAGTGATATTTGAACGATTTTATAGCTTGACTGGTTAAATATCAATTAGGCGCGCTCATAAGCTTAACCAAATAATATCAACACAGTTTATTGCGTAGTTGGTTAAAAGATTACATATACAGGAGGCATCCTAGTGTAATTTTTTTTTTTTTTTTTTTTTAAATTTGTTTAATAAATTTTATTTTAGACATCACAAATTTCAGTTATTACTTTAATCGAAATTAAAGATTAACTAATCTTTAATTTTTTCAAAAATGTATGATTACATTTAAATTAATCGGTGAATGTCCTTATATTTACATATAAACTATTATGTCTATACACTTTGCATTCAGTATTTGATTTATTTAATTATATTTTTCTTTTACACAAAATTAGCAGAAGATTAAAATCTTTATCGTGTTTTATTATAACGTGTATTTAATTTCACCAATTCTCTATGCATTTAATGTAACGTTCACAATTGAATACCGTTAGAAATTTATCTTAATATGCGTATATAATACACTTAATCTAAGCCTGAATTTACTTTCTACAGATATTTGTGTATCCGAGTAAGGTATCTTGAGTAACTCTCCCCCTGCTTCATGACAGTAACTGAGAGCCTCGTTATGACTGAGTCGAATGTCTGACAACCACAAACAGCTGTTACCAAAGGGAAGCCACTGGACTGGGCACATGTTTTGTTGAGCTGATGAAGTCACAAAGAGAAGCGGAAATTAAACACATTTTTAATTAACATCTTCTCCGTATATTCTTGTTCACATTGAAATAAGAGTTAAGAGTTGATTCTAAATTTAACAATAACAATTAAATTCGGAAACTATGATTTACCATAATATACAATCAAATGAAAGAAAATTAGATGAATACAATATGTAGATAACTGTACATACATTCAGAACATCAAAACAGTAGCCGCTTACATTTTTACAAATTTGTTTTAAAACAATATTCGTACAAATTATGCTGCAAAAATGTTAATCTCGTCTCACAACAATGATATGTTAGAAATGAATTTCTGATTTACAATTTTTTTCCAAGGCATTTAAATCACAAATAGCGAAACCTATTTCTAGCACTAAGTTTAGTTTTTCTTGAAAAACATTGTTAGAAAAACTAAATTTACTTACATGTTGACATGACGTCGTCTATAACAGAATGAAAAACACAAAAATAAAATAAAAATGTTAATCTGTTAATTTCTGTGATAACCATATTGATATACGTTTGGGTTAGTTTTATTTACAATATCATACTACATTGAAATGGGTATGTGCCTGGCAGATGAAAGCAGCGCATTAAGTGTTAACGTATGCAATGAAGCCTTAAACGAAAAGCAGGGTGTAGCCAAAGCGATGCGTTACACAATTATTAAATGGAAACATTATCATCGTCCTTGATCAGCTGAATGATCTGAATAATGTAAAATAACTCCAGGGAACGATTATTAAATGCACTGTTAAACCCGCCCAAAATATTTTACCGCAGTCAAGCGTTCAAAAACATGAGGCCTTCTAGTTATTATTAGAATGTTTGTATTATCACAAGTTGTTCCTTTGTTATGTGATGTTAAAACAGAAACGGCATGAAAATAACAATTAATTTTTGGACAAAAAAAAAAAAGAAAATTTGTATTGTTATAACCATCAATCACATCTTCGATAAAAGCAATGAATGTTATAATTTCAAAACAAACAAAGCATTGCAAAAAATTTATTGAGATATTTTTTTTAAAAAATTAGACTTGTAATATATAATGTAGACCACAGTGTAGGAAATTGAAAGACTGATGTCCAAAAATTATGTAGGTTTCATTTCAAAATTATCAACAAAACGGACTTAACTGTCTAAAAACTTTCGCCAAAGCAAAAGTTTTAAGAAAAATGTTTTTCAATTTATTTTTAATTTTCTTTTTAAAGTCCCAATCTTCCCAAAATTTGGTAGGCGCCACTCCTGCTTTAACCGCACATGCTAAACGTACTAAATCATTGATGTGAGGTCAATGTCTGTTGCCATATGGAACTTTCGTGTGTTCGTTATATATGTTAAGCGATATTACAAAGTTAACTGAAGTCATCTCTACTGCCGGCTTTAAGAGTTTTTTGCTAGATTTCAAATAAATTTCAAAGCAATGTTGTCTAACGGTAACTTGCGAGATGCAAGCGTATATTCAGTGTGGGAATTGAGATTATCGACAGATTTGACATAAGTTGAAATATTGTGGTACCTTGGCTTAACGTCACTAAGTCCTTAATCAGTTCAAGAACCTTGAATGTATACCGATTTCAAAGTATACCTTAAAGAAGGTAAGTGAAACGGTTTAATCATTTCTGATATAAGAACTTTTTTTCACATATAATACATTTAAATAATTTAAATACAGCTCAATACTAAATTGCACTTTTAAAAAATACCTTCCATGATTGTTTTTCTGTGTTCCAATTGTCAAGATCTAAAGCATGTTATTTAAAAAAAAAAAAAACTGTAATGCACCTCATCTTTGTTTTGTAATCGTTGAGCACCTTCGCAACTTTCGGCAATTTAATAAAGTCTTTGCCTTTCACAATCTAAGAAATCGTCGATTTCCCCGATTGGTATGCGGCAGCTTGGTCAAACACGCCTATTTCATCCTTTACAACGACATCTTTTTTTCAAATTTATAGTAATCCTAACAATTTTTTTTTAAAAAGTTGCGCTGCTACTCTCACTAAATTTCTTAAAACGTGCGTTAGATACATTTACTCATAACTTACGAGAAAGATACAGAAACACGCGAGTCATTTACTGTGTAATATATGATAGCAACATATCCGGCATCCTTCCGTCTCGCGAGACGATGGTGCATCACCGTTGGGTTGGATTGCATTTCCTCGCGTGACTGTGCAGTCCTATCCTTTAGTGACAGTCTTTGCCACAGTTTTTACACACGAGTTCTGTGCTTCCAAATGTTTTGGCCTTTCTCCTAGCTCTTCTGTCTGCAGCCTCCTCCATTCTTCGCTCCTCGGCTACTATGACGCCCTCTTTGACAACTGTGCGCCACGTAGATCGGTCTTCTGCCTTACACTCCCAGTCACTTGTATGTATTTTGGCTGCTTTCATGTCCCTTTGACAGACATCTTTAAATCGCAAGCGTGGGCGACCTGTTTTCCTCTTTCCTGAAGCAAGTTCACCATATAGGAGGTCCTTCGGGATGCGGCCGGGGCTCATTCTTTTGACATGTCCTTGCCACCTCAGGCGTCTTTCACTAAGAATTGAGAACATGCTTTGGGTATTGGCACGCGTTAGTACCTCACTATTAGGCACTTTTTCTTGCCATTTAATACCAAGGATGCGGCGCAAGCATCTCAAATGGAAGCTGTTAAGCTTACGCTCTTGTGATGTATAAGTGGTCCATGTCTCGCTCCCATATAGTAGTGTACTGATGACACAGGCTCGATAGACGCACAGTTTGGTTTTCTCCGTTAGCTTGGTGTTTTGCCAGACCCGCTTATTTAGTTTAGCCATTGTTGCGGCTGCCTTGCCAATTCTGCTGTTTATTTCTTCTTCAATGGACAGTGTATTGGAGACCTTGGATCCCAAGTAGGTGAAGCTGTCCACAACCTCCAAGTTTTCATTATCGATATTTATGGTAGGAGGAGGTCGAGTGTCTTGGGCCATGATGTTTGTCTTTTTCAAGCTGATTTGCAGACCAAATTCTTTGCAGGCATTGGAGAAGCTTGACACGAGTTGTTGCAAACCAGATTCTGTATGTGCTGTTAGTGCCGCATCATCCGCAAATAGTAGCTCTCGAATTAGGACATCCGTCGTTTTGGTCTTGGCTCGGAGGCGGGCAGTGTTGAAAAGTCCTCCATCAGCTCTGGTATGTAACCAGATTCCCTCACTGCTATCCTTGAATGCGTATCGAAGAAGTACAGAGAAGAATATTGCGAAGAGTGTTGGTGCGAGTACACAACNAAGACGAACCTAGACAGCATGGTGTGGGTTTCGCTGTTAAAAACACTCTTCTACCATCCATTGAACCACCGTCATCAGGCACGGAGAGGATCCTCACTCTAAGACTCAGAACAACTGCGGGCCCAGCAAACATTCTTAGTGTGTATGCCCCAACACTCTATTCAACTCCGGAAGAGAAGGACCAGTTCTATGGAGCGTTAGACCAGGCAATAGCCGGCATCCACAAAGACGAGGCAATCTATCTCCTAGGAGATTTCAATGCTAGAGTGGGGAGCGACCACGAAGCCTGGCCCACCTGCCTTGGACTATTTGGAAGAGGAAAGTTAAATGAAAATGGACAAAGGCTTCTGGAATTGTGCTGCTCACGAGGCTTGTGTGTGACCAACACTTTCTTCAAGTGCAAGGATATACATCAAGTATCTTGGAGACACCCTCGATCCCACCAATGGCACCAGCTGGACCTCATTATCACCAGGCGTGCACAACTAGCTAGCGTCCTACTCACTCGCAGCTATCACAGTGCCGACTGTGACACGGATCATTCCCTTGTCGCCAGCAAAGTACGAATAATGAGGAAAAACTCGTACCACACAAAGAAAAAGGGAAGTCCACGCATCAATACCTCCTGCATGAAAGACCCTGCGATAGCGCAGCTGTTCAAAGACAAGGTGAAGGAAAGTCTCTCAAAGATGTCCCCATGCGTCACCATTGACTCCAAATGGACGCAACTGAGAGACACAATCTATACATCCGCAATACAAGCCTTTGGCAAAAAATCTCACAAAAACACGGACTGGTTTGATGAACATTGGGACGAGATGAAACCCGTCACTGAAGCAAAAAGGAAAGCTCTTATGGCTTACAAGGAAAAGCCTACACCTGACAATTTGCATGCTTTAAAAACAGCTAAGTCACTTGCCCAAAAGGTTGCACGTAAATGTGTCAATACCTACTGGCTTAAGCTCTGTTCCAGTATACAATCAGCTGCAGACATGGGCAATGCAAAAGTCATGTACGAAAACATCAAAAAGGCAACGGGCCCCTTGACGTCAAAAGCTGCTCCCCTAAAGTCCAAAAATGGAGAAATTATTCAAGACCAGGCAGCACAGCTAAAACGGTGGGTTGAGCATTATCTGGAATTGTATTCAACAGTTACCACAGTCTCCAGCACCGCTCTAGATGACATCCCAGATATGCCACTCATGGAAGAACTTGATGTCGTGCCCACACAGGAAGAGCTGAGCAAAGCAATTGACAGTCTAGCTTGTGGAAAAGCGCCTGGGAATGATGGAATACCACCAGAGGTTCTAAAGAGTGGCAAGACAGCTTTACTCCAACCATTGCACGAGATTCTGTCCCTCTGCTGGGAACAGGGCTACATCCCCCAAGACCTAAAGGATGCAAATATAGTGACACTATATAAAAACAAAGGTGATAGGAGTGATTGCAATAATTATCGCGGCATTTCACTCCTTAGTATTGTAGGAAAGACCTTTGCCCGCGTTATACTAAAACGTTTACAAAGCCTAGCATCCCGCGTCTATCCAGAATCTCAGTGTGGTTTCCGGTCCGGTCGGTCTACCATAGTCATGATAGCAACATATGTATTAGCAAACTTGACATTTAAGCGGAGTTATTTTTATGTGTATCTTTTGTGCGATGTGTCATTTTGTCTCACAGGAGCTGTTAATGCGAAACGGCATGCAGCTGTGGAGGAAGAGATAGGTCGCCTAATTGTGACGAGAAGGAGGGAGGTGTATAAACAATGTGAGTAAACATAAAAATGCGCAACTTTAAATAAAAGTTTTACAGATTTAAATTATTAAAATATAGTCAAGGACAATTTAAATAGATTCAGATGTGACGCATTAAATACCATTTTAATGAAAACAAAGTGATTTAAAACATGATCGTTTTCAAATAGTCAATACTGCTGACATTGAAGAAGGGTGACATAACATTTGAGGGAGTATAACTTTTTGTGACGTTTAAAATTAGGAAGTGGAGTGAAGAAGTTGGTACATGTTGCGCGTAGCACACAGGTCGTATATAAAGCAAAATGCCTGCCATTAAATTAACACATCCTGACGTATACCGAATGGGGGGTAGGACTGCAAGGACCTGGCCGTCACTGCTATTGTCTCGTGCACAAACACCCCCACGCGGGTCCAGATTGAAAACCGATTAATAGAAAATCACGGTACACTCGCCCCACATGGGATGAATATTGTCTTTTCTCTGACCACCTAGTTTGCCCCGCCCACTCTCTGCTTTCCTATATAAATTCACTCTGTCATCTCTCAGTTTCACTTTTTTGGATACTTTGGATTCCACCGCAGCTAAGTTTCTTCATTTTATTTTTTATTTTTATTTTCGTTTTATTTGTGTATTGTATGTTTGTTAAAAAAAGAATCTTTGCCGAAACGTTCGCTGTTTTGTTACGTCCGGTTAGGCTTACCCTTACCTTGTTTACGTCTTTTCTATTTAATGACGTATACTGAGTTGCCACTGTACATACTAGGCCTGTGGTCCCCAAATTTGTTTGATCTGCCGTTGTACTACAGCCCCCTTTCCAGAAAATAATAAATATTCCCCAGTGACCCTGGAGAAAAATTTAAAGTAAAAAAATATATATTAACTGCAAAATTGAAAAAAAAAATGAATACGTAGTAATGTTTCTCTTATTTCTGAATAATATAGATAGTTGTAAATTAGAAGCATTGAAATTTGAAATTTTTAAACTATACTTCGTTTTATTTTTGAAAATGTAAAACATTTTAAAAAGTTTAGGATGAGAGGATGATCATGGTGGTTTGCTAACATTTTTACTGCAGTAACTCTTAAATAACGGCATTTGTTTATTAGCATTCGTTTTCGTTTCAATCGACTTTTCACTTAAAATAATGAAGAAAATGCATTTAATTACATTTCAATTAAAGCCCATAATCTAGGATAAGCAACAAGAATCTTCTTTTGAAGCATTAATTGTTAGCTGCCACTTAAGAAATGTAATTTCAATTCATCATTTTTGTTAATAAATAATTTATTATACTTATTGTAACCGTGGAAACTGTGTTTGCGCTTGAAATTTGATCCAAAATACAATAAGGTATTTTCATTTTCATAATATAATCAAAATGTTTATAAAACACTGATTGTAGGTCATCTATTAGCTCAGGTCCATAAAGTATTTCTTCTTTTTTTTCTGGTCCTGATAAATTTGGGAAGGGTTGAATTCCCCTCGTCTAAAACGTATGTTGTGCATAATAATTTTTGTCACAAATGCAATATTGACAGATATTGATGTAATTAAATTGCAGTTCATCATTTTGAAGCTGAAGATTGCTTTATATAAACTATTGAAACTACTCGGTCAGGTAAAACGAGTTAAATAGCTTATAAAACCGTTTTATACATAAACGGTTTTAAAACCAACAAACTTTTTAATAAAACAGTAAACGATTTTATTAGTCTTTTTTAAATATCAAGTGTGTTATAAATAATCTGTCATTAAGTGAGTTGCTTCTGAATTTTTAATATCTTTAATTTAAAATTGTTATGAGTAAGGTAGGCGTTTGCTTAAAATCTTGGTTCCTACTCTTAAATACCTAGGGACTATAATATACGACGAATGCTCAAAGCCAGAATTTATTTCCAGAATGTACCAAACAACTGCTGCAAAATGCAAACTTAAGCACATCTGGCAAAGCAAGGAACTCTCCCTGAAATCAAAGATTCCACTAATTTGCTCTTTGGCCATGTCGGTCTTCTTGTATGGTTGTAAGGCTTGGACGCTCACTGCTGACCTTAAAAAATAATTAATGCGCTAGAGATGAGACGTTTTTGAAAGGCACTAAACATGTCCTACACAGCGCACATCACGAACAAAGTGGTCCCCAATAAAATAAGTGCTTTCATTTGTCCTTACGAGGACCTTATCACCTCCATTTAAAAGAGAAAATTACGAGTGTACGGAAACGTGACAAGATCTGGACCATATTGCAAGGCACAGTCTAGGGAATAAGAAAAAGAGGCAGACCAAGGAAGAGATGGGAGGATGATATTAAAGAGTGGACCGGCCTGTCATTTAGCGACTCCCAGAAGGTAGCACAGGTCCGTGACACATGGCATGAGATAGTGTGCAGTTCAAAATGGTTCCCTAACGAGCCGATGACGGGTCAAGGACAGTTCAAGTTCAAGACTTACATTTATTAATACATCCATCCATCCCTACATTTGTAGAGATGTGCATGCAGTCAATGCTTTATGAACATGATAAATCTAAATACTTTTTAACTAAAACGAAACAAGTCTCATTTTATCAACTATTATTACATTACAAATTTGATGGAAATTTTATAAATTGTATCTCTCTGTGTGCAGGCGTATTTTTATCCCACAGCTTAATTTAGTATATGTTACATGTTATATACTTCATAAAGCATTAAACAACATATTAAATGCAAACAGGAATTTTACATTTTCATTGTTCTCATTCGGTTTATACATTTTATTATTTGTTTGAGTTTTTTTTCCAAAACCCTCTATTTAAATTACACTTTATCATTATATGCGCATTTGTTTAGCCTAAGTATTAAAAAAAGTACAAACAATCAATTTAATTTAAAATCCAATAAATTTGGTGCGAAACTAGAGTCCTAGACCTATATTTTATGATTATTGCCATTCAGAATGTTAATGTTCTGTCTATTCGATGGTTTGTGTTTGATAAATTAAAATATTCTTTGTGGTAAAAACACCGACATTAAAAAAAATGAAATGTATATAATTAAATTTAAGTATGTTCATGATTTAAAATTTTAATTTTTAAAAGAACTCTTAATTATCACCAACTTTAACCAAAATACAAATTTTAATATTTTTAAAAGAAATATTCTTTCTTACTTATTGTTTCTGTCAACTCCTTCATTTGATGACAGACCTAAAAGTGTAGTAACATTATCATCCATGTGTTTAAACTGCTGCTAAATCGTATACAACAAACGTTCATGTTTACAAACTATGTGTTCACTTGTACATTATTGAAAAAATCTCAAAACATTAAGTCATCATAACAGAATAAGTGTTATAATATTTTACTTTACTTCTTTCTAAAATGTTTTACAATGTATGCCAAATGTTAATTAAGGATTTTCTTTTGTTCCTTTGGAGATAGCTACTTCCCCATCAAGGAGTGTATCGTGCACTTGTGAGCTTTATGTAATTACTTTTAAACTTTAAAAAACACAATTTTCACGATTTTTAAATTATTTAAAAAAAAATTTTTGTTGAGAATATAGGTATCTTAGAATCTCAGTTTCCAATAGCGTTTATGAATATAAAACGTTTTCACTCATTATAGTTATTTACCCTTATTATTCTCAACTTTAAATAGAAGTATTCACGTTTTTTTTCTACGATAGCATTGTTATTTGCAGCTGTGGTTTAGAAAAAAGCAACACAAAAAAATACATTTTCCCTTTGTTGACCATAACTTTTAATTTGATTTTTTCCTTAAAAAAATACTCCATACAAATCTTGAAAGAAAGATAAAGAATATATCAAATCAATATTTTATGTGAGCACAAAAAGATGTTTGTGCTTATAAAAAAAAAATAAAAAATGAACTATAAAGATTAAGCTCTTAAATTTAAAAAAGTAATTTTGTTAGATCTATTTTTTAAGACATCACATCTGAAGACAGGCTTTGAAGTGTTTTTGTTTTTATTTATAGTTGTACAAAGCATTTTTATTGTTTGTTTAATTACTAAATAAATTAAAAAATGAAGCAAAAAAAAACATCATTTTTTTTACAAATTGATTTAGTGATTTTAATTACAAAACATTCAAAAGTAAACACCTAAAAAAAGCAAAGTCACATATAATGCATACAAATATATACCATACATAGAATTCTATATCAATAAAAGTAGAACAGGTTGTTTTTTGTCCTGTTTAGAAAAAATCAATTGATTTCTTTTATTTTGAAGAGATGTGTTTGTGCTGCATTTATTATATTTTAAAAGAATGGTAAAAATCTATTTCCCTCCGTATAAAAGCATATAGTTTAAAAATTGAGATCTATTAAAGGAAATATTAATATATAAAAGGATTAGTACACTTGAAAATGCTGATTTTATCTCTTTAGTCACCCAAAAA
>MUZC01001121.1:49664-68654 GCA_002072015.1 Radix auricularia | reverse complement strand
AAAAAAAAGCAACAACACTTAGTAACAAACATACATGTTATTTGCTAACATATTAGTTTTAAAAATATTTTTAAAGTAAAATGAAAAACAATATACTCATAATGAAAACGTTTACTTATTATTATATCTGTATTGCGGGTTTCCAAGCAAAAATCTGTTTATATACAAAAGTGCTAGAACGTAAGTCCACACGTAACGATTAACTGGTTTAAATAGGAACACATTTAATAAGCATTATCAAATGTATGTGTTTATAAATAATTGTTTTAGGATATAAATGAAACTATTCCATGTCTACATTATTTATTCGGCGTAATGACTATTTTACTTGTTAACTGAATTTTTCACTTCGAAAATATTACTTGAATAAGTCAAAAGAAAATTTACAAGTACAAACATTTAAAAAGTTAGCTATGCTAATTTAAAACATGACATTAAAAAACTTTTGAATACAAAGACAAATGCATATAGTTTTGTATATCAAACATTTGTGTCCGTTAGTTTAAAAAAATGACTCCTGTAAATAATTAAATTTAAGATAATAGATCCATTCTCATACAATTAAAATAGAAAATTTAAAATCCCTTACACATTTATGTACTTAAATATAATAAATTAAATATTAAAAAGGGCTGCATATGGTTTGTTAACATCAAAAGAAGTTGGTACAAACACTATTATATTTTTTTTTTATAAATTTGTATTTCTTTTCACTTGCAAATCCATGTAAAAACCGAAAAATTGTTACAACAATCTTATATAAATCTCTTAAATTGAAAAGTCATTATTTTTTAGCATTGAATTTCCTATTGAAATGTAAATTTCCATTTGAAATGTAAATTTTCATTTGAAAAAACGCAAACGCAGAATCAAAATGAGCCACTGCTAAATTTGCGATGAAAAGCCAGTAGACCATCTCGTACCTAAAAAAATAATAATGAAATAATGCATGTTTTTGTAATAGATGTAATTTAGCTATTTATTTGATCATGACTTAATATTAGTACGTACATCTTTAAATGGGTGCTAGTTTCTTTGTAGTAAAAATATTTATACATTTAAACACACATTTAAAAGCTTTCCATATAAATACCTGTTTCTGAAGAGCACACTGGGTAACAAAAATGAGGAAACCCTGCAATGGTGGGAAAAAAAGATGTCATTAACTTTCATAAAGTTTTGTAATTTTTTTAAAAAACTATCATAAACTGAACGAAAGACAAATACTTGAATGTACTTATTTTTTATTTAAATATAAACATATAATTTTTATTCTTTTACTTTTTAAATTTTTAGGGGGGATTAAAGTCTTAACATTTATTTTATAAATTATTATTTAAATTAAGATTGAAATTGAAATAAACGTACTTTGCATATTTGTGAAACACGACATTAATTTAACTGATTTAAATATAGCTATTTAACGAAATTTGCAAATTTCCCTCTTATTTGATTTATCATATTACAATAAAATATACTTTGAAAATACCTGCAAAGAACATCCAATGACAAACAAATAGATGAATACAATGTAATCGGTGCTGGCAACCAGAAGGCCAAATATCCAAGTCAGACCCAGAATAGGGGACATTACACTGACAGCCTTGATACTGCTTCTGTTATGTAGACAATTAATAAAAAATACACTAAATATGTTACAACGATCATGTTTTGTTGTCAAATTAACAATTATCTAATAAAATAAGTTTATACATATATAAAAACTCTCACAAATTTACGCTTACTCCTGATTTGTAAACAGTTCAAGAATAATAGAACTTAGAGCATTGTAAAAATTTTATCGTGTGTATAAATTTGATATGGCATTATGATTTTTTTAAAATTGAGTATTTGTTCTTTTTTATTATTTAATTGTTCGTTTGCTGCCTTAAATAAATTTCAACAAAACAACATATAAAAAATTCAACATGTAAACATACATGATTTTGTCTCTTTTGGTCTTCACTATCATTGTTCTATTCGAGTGCATGATACGCAGGACGGTAATCACAACACCGATGTTGATCTTAAATTACAATTGGGATATGCATTAGTAGCCGTAGAATGTTAATGACATAAATGCCTTTTTTTCATTGTAACTTTAAATATATATATATATATANAAAAAAAAAAAAGTAAAAATCATAGAACTATACCAATGTAACAATTACGACAGGACAAATAAAAGCCCATTTCATGCCGTTGTCCAGAACGAGCCAACACCTACAGGGAAAGAGGAAAATAAAATGTATGAATAAATTATGTAATATACAATGCCTTGGAGATATCCCCCAAAGCAAAGAATTTGTTATTTGATCACCTTCCCCCCAGTTGCTTGCTTTTTAGATTCTATAAGTACACAGTTAAAGGTCCGAGAACGAATAAGGGCTTTGTTATAAAACAACATGTTGCTTGATGTACGATTAATTTTGTAAAGTACAAGATAATACTTCAAAACCCTTTTTTATCAATGTATGCCTGTTGCAAAAAAAATAGTATACTATATAAAACACGAGCAGCAAATCACATTCAAGGACGTTCCACAGTCGATTCGTTGACATTTTATACCTCTGCAGCAACAATTGGACATAAATGTGCATCACGTCTAAAATAATATACGTTATACTTGTAATGAATAATCCGTAAAATTACAGTGTTTTACCAAAAATCCCAGCGCGAGCTGCTCAAAATAAAGTCTTAAAAAAAACTACTGCTCGAAACTTAACTCGCTTTGAACGTCTGTGTAAAAATGTTAAATATATTAATAAGAATTATTTGTTAAGATAGAGTGTTGTGGTGCGTATTATGTTCAACAACCTTTCATATCGCGCAATAAGGTGCGCATTTGGTTGACAGTACTTTTTAAAATATATTCACGTTCGGTGCGCATTAGAGTAAACACGTTTTACAAGAAATAACTAGAATGTTGTATTGTCGGATCCTTTTGCCCTGCGTATTATAATAAACATCCGTATAGTTATGTCTCGTATTTCAAGGATTTATAGTAAAAACTTGTTTTTTAACGGGTTTTTAAAATTTCTGTTTGGCTGTGGGAGTCTGTAGGAATTTTAGGGACCAATTGCAATTGATGATCGGGCAGAAAATTGCCTCATATTTTATATATATTTATATACATATATTTATAATTTTCTGTCGAATAATCTGAAATTAAAACTTTCAGCTGCTGAAACATTATAACATAAATAAAGTTAAAACTAAAATAGTAAAAATATGTTTATATAGCGTTAATGAACGTTTCATAGAATAACAGTTATAGGTCATTGATTCTGAATATTTCAAGATACTTCATAACATTTATTTGTTTGCTGGACATTGAGGACGGGACGAAATTTAGAATAAACGTTCACAATGTATAAAACATAACTTATTATTATTTTGAAACTTTGTTTGCCATTAAAAAATTTAACAAAAGATGTTGCAGTAATGTCTTCATTGTTTGTTTCTGAATTTAACTGCAGTGATCAATTTTCAGTCCTATCCAGACATGGTTATTAATATCAACTTAGTATGTTCGCCAAGAGAACTCCTCATTTAATACTTAGATATTTATAAGCTTACCTGTAGCCTATATATTCATTTTACAACAAACTTACAATGATTTTGAGCCGTATCCTTTCATTTTTGTGACAATAAGACAAACGGAAACAACCGCAGCTGGAATTCCTGAAACGGTTAGAAATCTGATAGTTGATTAATAATCTTTGTAACAATATACTATATTACATTATAGAAAACAAAACAATTGAAATTTTTAAAAAAGGAAATTATAAAGCATGCTCTAAATATAGGCTTTACACAATCGTCATGTTCTCTTAATTCATTGGAGTTGTTATTATTTCTTTTTATTTATATATGTATTGTTGTTTCCATGTAAAGCGCTGTGAGCCTGGCTCCTTGCTGGGATACAGAGCTATATAAATTATCATTTTATTATTGTTATTATTATTATTATAATTATTAATATTGTTTTTAAATATGAAATATATTATAGATAGTTTCCGTTTACCGTAGGTAACAGGAAGAAGAGCTTTCAATAAACCGTGTTTATGTACTGACGTAGCCGAGTGTAGTATGCTGATTCCTATTGACAGCATGTTTGTAAAAACCACTAGCAGCAGATAGTGAAGTAGTGCTGCTACAAATGTACAGATTGCCTGTTGGTAAACACATTTTCAATAATGTACTTTGAAATGTGAATATGCTTCATTATTAGATAATAAAAAAGTTAAATAATCAACATAATATTCATTGTATACCGTATTTTAATGTGTCTTAATAATAACCTTAAACCAATGCAACAATTATTTCAATTTTGAAATCTTTACTAAATAGATAATTTGATTTTTTGATGATTGTAAAAAAGAAACTATGTTTTAGATTAATAATTAAAAACTGTTTATGAAACAAATATTGAAGCAACAAAACAATTTATAAGCGCACAATATTTTCAGTTGCCTGAATGCCAGTCAGAAACAAAATGTAGGTTGTTAGTAGACATGCAGACAGGTTGACGTACAGCACTGAACGTATTGACTTGATGTGGCTGAAATGATTTCAAATGGGATATTAATTAAGAAATAATAAGGACATAAAGATACATAAAAAAAGCTTCACATATGCCAAACTCTTAGATTTATTATTAAAAAAGCAAACTGATTAATTTCCAAATTATATTTTAGAATGTATTTTAAGTAATACATCGCTAGACTCTAATGTACCGCCAAACTATAGCGTGGATTGCTAAAGTGGCCACCAGAAATATGACAGAGATAGAACAACCAACTTTAGTGACGGTGCTGAGGGCATCCGAGTCGAAGTGCTGAAAGATAAAAAAAAAATATACATTTAAATAGAGTGTTTTTTGTTGTTAGTGTATGTTCTATTTTTAAATAAAATTTAAGGTATTAAATATAACTTATTAGAATATCTCACAGGTGAATGTCCAATATTGACAAGTACAGCAAAGCTGGTCAGATGGTCACATTTACAGGAGACAACGTTATCTGATACACCAATCAGCTGACATCCTTTAGTTGACCACACAAACGTTGAACTGTGTTTTGGAAAAAAAACTCAAATACAATATATCAATATATATTTTAAATTTTCAATGCGTTTATGTAACAAACAGTCCATAAGATGTGTGAGATTACTATAATTTTACAGTATGAATCTATATGTTTACCTTTGATCTCTGTCTAAATAAACACAAGTGACATCTGAGCCTAACTCCTGAAAAAAAAATGCTTATATTTTTACATTAGGATTTTTAAAAAAAAATTTAAATAAACTTTATATCTGTATTTGTAAAACAAAATATCGATACAAAATTAACAATGTTTTGTCGTTAGATTTCAATCTGTATATGAGTTTACTTTTGAATTGCCTGCAATTTTTTCTGAACAATTCGGACAAATCACGCATGAATGATATAGTTGGTTTCAGCACATTTTTGCACAAAGGACAGAATGTAAATTAAATTATTCTGACAAAACACCACACATTTCAACTTTTATCATGAATGCAAATACTTTGACTGATAAACAAACACCATTTTAGCAGCCTACTTGACACTCCGATTAAAGTTGTAACTCTATATTACAATTTAGAGCTATCTATGCGAATTTGTGTTTTAAAAACGAGCAGGAAAAAAAGAACATTTTTAAAAAAAAACTAATTTTATAATATATAGATTTATATAAGTGTATAGTACTACCTTTGGAATGCTAAAATTGAGGTGGAGGGGCTCTTTGAGAACAGTTTTGCTTTGAATTGTGAATGATACAATAGCAGAACCTATCGCCTTTGTTGTTGTACCGTACCTAGAAAAAAAAGTTTGTTTTGTTATCCTGAAGTTTATGTTTAGCAAAGGTATCTACTTATAAGTTAGAAAAGATAATAAGACAAATCTTTAATTAGAATACAAATCAAGTAAAAATACTTATTTATAATTAACATCGCTCAATAGTAGAATAAAAATTAAATAATAATAATAATAATAATAATTACAGTTAAAAACATAATTCATAAATTATGATTGCTAAAGTTCTATTGATAAATATTATAAATCGATACCGAAAGCTAAACAGTTATCAAGATACTTCGTATTTACTGTGAACCAAATAGAAATATATAGTTATTTCCATTATGTCGAGATCAACAATCAATTAAATCATTACGACAGTCGCGAAAAATCTGTTAGAGAAAAAATTGTATCATCGGTAATAAGAACTGAAAAAAAAAAATTAATATTCACTCCATGCATTAGTAATTCTTATTAATAAATATACACTTTATGATAATTCATTAGTAACTAAAGAAATGTGAGCGTTTTATAAGTTAAAATTGCCAAGTTATAATCTGTTGTCTGTAAGGATAATATTAACATGATCTTGATTGCTTTGATTAAAAAAAAAAATTAATAAAAAAAATAAAAAATAAAATAACAATTAAAAAAAGAACTGAAATCCCCCATACAAAGTAGACAACATTACTAATTATATATCATTTGAGACGTATTTCAATTACTTACAGCTCTTATGGACTAATCATTGTTATGAAAAATAAACCATTCATGTGTTATACTTGTGTGTAATTTGATAACAAGAAAACATTTAAGAGCTGTTTTAACGCTCTGGAGTCAAAAGTTTGAGAAATAAACAATAGGACATAATAAAGCTGCAAAAATTACAACTGAAACATACGTATAAGAAAAGTGAAATAAGGAAACTGCTCACAATTAGTGTCATCAAATAATGAACAAATGCTTAAAATGTGATATTTATATCACTTCTAAAACAACAAAACAACAACAAACAAACAATCATGCAAAAAAAATATTTTTTTTTTAAAATTGTTAATAATTATTAAGATTGATTCACCTTTCAACTTTTTGAACATCAAACGTTACAAAGTCAGTGTAGTTAGCGTACTCTGCTACAGCGTATGGAGTTGGTCCTGATTAAAATGAAAAATTAAATTAATTAAAGCGCTAATTATTTTACATGAATACATTGTATATGTGATTACATAACAGTTTTTTTTTTCTTTTAAATATAACTTCAAAAATTTCTAATACTTTATGGCTATTTCATTTATCAATGACTTCGTAATTTTAAGAGTTAATTTACCATTCAGGTTTTCCCCAGAAAGAAACAATTGAAATGAAGGGGTAATCAGTTTAGTGGGTTCTAATTCTGAAGAATTTGTGTATTTTTTCCCAGAAATAAAAATGTCATCCATTGTTCTGTCCAATATGACATCTGAAGTATGCAACATAAAAATAAAAGAAACGTAAAATTATTATTTTAAAATTAAACACATTTGAAAAAAAATAAACAAAAAACCTTTTGCGAACTAAATAGGTGCATTTTTTCATATCTTAAATCTTATAGATGGTTCGTTTCATGAAAAAAAATTAAGGACTCTATCCTTTGTCATGAATTACACTTAGAGGTAAATTTGCAGCACATTTGAAAGTTATTAGTAAAGATTATTATTTTTTAAATCATTTTTTTTCATTTTTGTAATGCAATCCTTCTTTCCACTAAATCCAAATCAGGAAAATGTTTACCTTTAATACTAAATCGTCATGCTGATTCCATTAAACGATACATTTATTATTACTCATTTGCAATCTACTTTTATGTGTGGGATTGAAAAAAAAAAATAATTACAACAATATATTGATAATAATTAGATAATTAGGTGTTTGAATTTATTTACACCTTTTTCTTGGGAATGTAATTTTCATTCTATCATATTTTATTTCACAAGACTCGACTCCAAAAGTGAAGAACAAAGATAACAAGGTATTTTTTTTCAAAGCTTTTAAAAAGAGGAACCATCAAATTATTGTAAAATATGCTTAGTAATGAAATTTATTTTTCAAACGTACACATGTTACTGTTCTGTATTTCAATTTTACTAGTGATTTCATTGTCATTCCTTAAAACTCCAATTGTGAACGTTTCCATTGTGGCAATCAAAGAAAATCCAGTTTCTTGAGAGATGTTTTGATTGATTTTGTTGTTCGATGTTATTAGACTGTTTGCGATAAATGTTAAGTTCTGCAAGAGAACAATGTAACAATCATAAAGATACAATATATTATGTGTTTTTCATGAAATACGTTTATGTAAAAGGTATACTTATACTGTTTTTGATAAAATTATAACACTTGCTTGTATTGTATATTTTTTAAAATTTAGTAAAAAGTATTTTCACGGAAATGTTTAAAATGTATTACTTAAACTAACGAATCATTTATATTTTATTAATGTATCGGAAAGGTGAAGTTTAGTAATAAAAGAAAACGACATTGTCAATGATAACACTAATAATTTTAGTTGTTTAAATCTAAATATATGTCATTTTATATTGAGCTTTGATTTATATGTAAAATGATATTTTTAGAACTACATTATACTGTTAGGTTGGACAAACTGCAATTTCAAAATGTTCGAACAGCTTTTTGTATGATTTATTTTTAAAGTATTAGTAATTCTAAGGATGTGGACACCAAGTTTGTTCATAGATCTGCAAAAAATGAAAAAAAAATTATAGACATTTGCATTTTTTCATATTTTTTGCCTAAAAATATCCTGTTTTTGAAAGACTATCTGTAAATTTATTTTACATATACCCACTTACTCAATCACATTTCAACCAAAAGTATTTGAACAAAAAAGTCATTTTTTTTATTGGGTCTAAATAATTTAATAATGAAAAATGTTTTTACCTGAGAAAGTATGTACATCATTTTTTTGGTGAAAATAAAAAGATTGTTAAATACAATTAAAAAAAAAAAAATAAAACACTAAAATGGGATACATGGTAAATATATAAAAATAACAATTTTTAAAAATCTACTGTTAAAAAATGCAAGGGTTCTCAAAAATTTAAAAAAGTAGAAGTAGCACGTATCCCTAATTTGAATGGAACTCCATTGCTTATAGATATTCAAAGATCAGTTATCCCATGTCAAATATATTTGAAATAAAAGTAACCGTATAAATATGCAATTGTTCATATGTACTTTCCAGTGTAGAAAAGTTGTATTATATCTTAATTAAATAACTACAACGTTTGTTTAAAACCAATATAAAAACAAATGTTGTTAATTATTAATTTGCACAAAATATGAACTTAATAGTCCGCTTACAAATAATATATTCAATTTAACATATATTTAAACACAGTAAAAAAAAACAAAAAGAATGTAGTCTATTCTACACTATAGCAAAAAATCAACATAGCCATAAGCCATACACTGATTTGGAACCTCTTTTCAACCACCATCATATAATGGTCCTTTAGTGGAGAGCCCAAATATATTTTAAAAAATATAAGGTATGAATTTATAAAATCGTGCTCCAAAACTGTATTCAAGAAATTTACATTGTCCATTGATAAATATGAATTCAAACAGTTCACAACATTTTCCCATTGATTTCGAATAGTAAAGGTTGCACATTGTATTATCATTGAGAACCAGGTTTCAAGCTGAAAATGACAATTCATCAAAGTCTGAAATTAAATTTTCAAAAATAGAAGAAGTTGAGAACAAAATGAATATTAAAAAAAACATTAATAATTACAATATAGGTATGTAAATAATTAATACGATTAGTATTAGTGATAAAGTTACCCGATCCCATGACTTGTTTTTTCTTAACTGGTCAACTGGCTGCTTTCCCTCCCAGAAGCCCGCCTTGTTGATATTCAGACTATTTGTACTCTCCAGGTACCAATAGAGTCTGGCATTAACCATTCTCTCAGCTACCTTCCCTAAACACGATGTAAGGGAGATCATGTTTTCTCTCATTGGGTATTGGAACGATGTTTGCGCTTCACCAAGCTCCAGGCAGGGCACCCGTGGCCCACGTCCTGTTTATATTTTCAATAGCGAGGGCAATGCTATATTGCCGAGGTTTTTTTATCATCTCGTTATTGACTTTGTCCTGTCCTGGTGCCTTGTCGATTTTGCACAAACTGATTGTTTGTGCAAAATGCTCATTCAAATCATCGGCACACTTTGTATCTGTACATGAAGTGCCTGTGGTCGTTTGCAAAGGGCTCAGATTTTTCGTTTTTCCCATGCCAGAAAGAGAGTCATTCAACTGCCACACCTTTCTGCCATCTGCCAGGTTGAGTTATCCACAAGAACTAACCCATTCTTCCTTTTTAGTCTTGAGAGTCTCTTTCCGGACTTAGGCTGTCAGTCTATTATATGTGTTACGATCAGCAATAGTTTTAAGCCTTGCTGCCTTTTCCTGGCCTTCCTTCATTCACGGACGAGTTCTGCCAGCTTATTGTTCCAGAAAGGTCGAAACTTTCGGTTCTTACACGTACTTGGAATGGGCTTCCTTGTCAGCGACAAAATCACTACACCAAGTCATTGTAAGTAATCTCGATTGGCTTATGGTTCTCAGGGTTCTCGGGTGAGCTCGCAAGCGTGCTTTCGATCCATTCCCCGAATCTTTTGCTGTCGGCTTTGCCAAAAGCCAATGTCTCCTGGCAAAGCGTGCCTTCATCATTTCTATATCTTTTTTTAAGAGGATTGGCCTGTGGCCACTACCAATTTCTGGCAACTCCTTCCAATCGGGCTTTGCCTCTAGTTCAAGTCGGATTGTGATAAAGCACTGTTGCCGGTGTGTAATAGTGTTGGAACACTTTTTTGTCCTGTAGTATTATGAAGTTGGTAGTAAGCTACATCTCCTCTAGATAACGCCCGGATGTGTTTTTATCGGGGTATCCTAATGTTTCTATATGAGCATTGAAATCCCCAGCAATAATATGAATTCTGAACATAGTTTTGTTGCGTGTAGGGAGGCACAACGTGTTTCTTGAGGTATTTGAAATGTTGGAAATGTCCAAGTTTTACCAGATTTTGTTATGCGTAGTTTCAGGGTATTTGTACCCGCAAGTGTTTTGCTCTCTATAGTCTCGGCTGCGATGTTGTTTTTTACCAAACTCACCAGTTCTCTGCAATTTCTGCATATATAGCGATATACTGAATACCCCGAAATGTGCAATGAGTTCTTTTATTAGCAGAGTCTCTTGCAAAAGAGGAAAGTCTACCATCTGATCGTGGAGCAACTTGCTTAACTTTTTAATTTAGCCCCTTACACCACAGCAGTTTAATTGCGATATAATGAACCTTGGCAGCTAGCCTCTGAGGGCTTACTGAACCAGAAGCTTGGAACATTTTGAAAGATATTGTCAAAAATTTCTTCGGTTAATTCAAGTAAGATATTTATGAAAGTCTTGCTGAGAAAAGGTAGCCATATGTCAGGTCACAGCTTGAGTGTAAAGTTGCACATTTTGGGCTCCAACATTGATTACTTTACTTGCACATTTGGTGCATACAATGAAGAGGAGGGTCAAAGATAGAATAACTTTTCTAGCTTTACGTTGACATTCTTATATTTTTGATATACGTGTTTTATAACAGAAACAAAAACCATTCCTCACTTATTGACTTTTTCTTAATCATTGTTTACATTTGGTCATTGGCAACCAAAGTTATTATCACGTGACCTATATTATAAATGAAATTTAAGTTTGATAATATCATTTTATCACTTTAAAACAATTTTATGATTAATTAGTACTGTGTTAATTTGTTAATTTTAGGATTAATTAATACTATAACAAATTTCGGGGGAAACAAATCAGTTTTTATCAACAGTCAGAGACAAATATAGACTTTACTCCAAATTAGGAATGATAGTTTGCGTTACTTACGCACCCGAAAAGTGAACGTTCTGTACAAATTGTACAACTATTGTAAAACTAACCAGTGAAAACTACTCATTTGCCAATAAATACATAATTAAAATAGTTTAACTATACATGTCTTTATTTTAATATTACTTACCAAGTAAGTCTTTGAAGTCGACAAATACTTTTTGCGTTGTCTCTGCTGGAGAGCTAGCACCAATAGGCTCAGTAATGTTCTCACACCGGCGAAACGATTTTCCAAACGAAAATATAGGGTTCTTGTTTTCGTTTCGTTTCAATGAGCGTTATTAATAAATAAATCAAATTTTAAGTTTCTGGATGTGAAAAATTAAATACAAAAACTGTCTAGAAACGTTAAAAACTCATAAAAATACAAGACTTTTTGGGGCATTTTCGGTTGTACAGTTAAAAAAAACAATTTATATTGTTTATTCATATGCAACTCAAGATTTCCAAATTTTTCATACAATTCAGCACTGGAAAAAGCAATTTAATGTATCGAGCGTTTCGGCAAAGGAGTGGATTGGAAAAGGGTAAAAAATCATCACTGATCTGTCGCTAAACATCGTTATTGGATGTTTTTTTCAATGAAGTCAGCATCAAAGACAATTTCACACGATTATAGGACTTGACATAGAATATCGCTTTTTTATTATTAACGAAAGTGACCGAAAAGTTTCTAAATTGTAGCTTCAGTGCCAAAAAACGTAATTTTGATCCAGCTTGTGATACTTAATACTGAAGGAAAATATTAAAATGTGTATGAACTACAGATATAAAAATTTATCCATGGTATTTTGTGATAATATATGACAGGAAATAAATACAAGACGGCGGCATTTTCTCTAAATAGTTTGTATTCGATCTATATAAAGAATAAAACTGTTTTTTGTTACTTTCTTTTTTTCCCTTCTCAAAGTTAATTCATTGAGAAAGTAAGGAATTGAACTCATGATAATCATTATATACATTTAAAAAAAAAAAAGTTTAAATAATTATTTTAGGAATTTCATTTTATGATATTTTTTTACGGAATCCATCAAGACGTCTCTTAAAAAAATTATTTAAATAAAGTGTTTGTGAATTTCGGGCTATAGTGCACTGTTTGCTAACCCATACAAGATTCAAATGCTATGTCCTGGAAATTTATGTTGAGCACACTTACTATTACTCTGATTTTTTTAAAAGTACAATAATTTTTAAATGAATAGAAAAATCATTTGGTTGGGAAAAATAATTATACAAAAGAAATAATCACTGTTGTGTGATTAATGATTGAGAGCAGTATATTAATATTCCTCACATTACTGGAAAATATTATTTAAAAACAAACAGACGTTATTACTGCGCTTACCAGATAGCCAACATTATAAAGAGTTTATTATCCACGGAACTTGTGGTGTTTTATGGCATTTGTAAAAAAAAAAAAAATGGGAACAAGTTTTTAAAAAAAAAAAAATAAAAAAAAAATAATAATAAAATTTCCATAGAATACAAAAGTTTGGATTATTTGCAATACTGAAAACGCACCAACGAAATTATTTACAGTCTTTTTTTAAATAATGCATTTGTTTTTACGATCACTTATTACCCAATTATGCATACCATATCTATCTTCAACTTATGAGCCATTGTTAGAAGTATAAAGGTTGATAATAGTTGCAATGTAATTGGTATTATAACGTAACAAGTGTTCATGTCATGACCAAGAACTACATTAAAATGAGACGTGTTACTGCATATTAAGACTGCTAGATAATTTTAGATTTTCATTTAACTAATTACGCAATTTTATTTTTTGTATGAATTAAGATAAACAGTAGACATATTGATAAGTTATTTAATGAGATTCCAGGCCCCATTAAAAGCTTAAATGTCAAGAAAATACCAAACATTGTTATTCTCTTCCAGAAATCGTAACATATTATCTAACATTAATCAAACTCTATATACAAGTTATTGATATTTACAAAGAATACGTCATCGGAATTGCCCCTGCTAGAGAATAATTGACAGTATGTACTTTGGAATTTAAAGAAAGACGGCTGATGATATTGAAATATAACTGATAAAAATTACGATATTAAAAATCAACTAATACCTGAACGTTTCTAATTGGTACAGAAGCAAGTTTTAAACGTATCAAAATATCTAGTACATTCACAATAAAGCCGAAGAATCAGATAGCTGCAAACTTTAATCATACATACCTGTATAACACGCATACCAATAATTTAGTCTACATTACAATAGCCTCATAAAATTGTATCATGAGATTTAAAACACATCTAAATTTAAGCTAAAAAGAAAAATGTGTACAATAGTTTATGATTTAAGAATAACCTTAAAAGTTTCAACATCCATGGTCGACTCTGACAGTAATATTTTCTCTTCCGCAATTTTCATTGTCTCAACAATGTTTTTGATGTCACTTGTTCTCAAATTGTCATCGTCTCTTAATGCATTGATAACATGTGTCGCAAAATTCTTTACTGATGCTTGGATTTGAATGGAATCATTTGTATCCTGAAGATCCATGACGAGCTAATAGTAATAAAATATAGAGCAATTTTATATCGATACATTTTATATTTTTAGGAGTAATCTATAGTTGTTCCTTTTTTTCATGTTTTTTTTCATTGACATTTAGACATACAATCCATATATAAAACACACAGAAAACTACATCACTGTTGTTTTTTATTTCAAATTTCTAGCATTATACATATGTCATATTGGATCCTAGAATAGATTATAAAAAATGATACCCATACTACGTTGAAATAGGATAATTACAAAAATATCATCTATGTACTTCACATGATCTTACTGTTTCGTTTATTAGGCTTAGATCCTTTCTTGTGCAATTTTCAAACGTTATTTCTGACCAACATCCAGTTTTTGTACAAAGTCTTCTTATGTAACCTAGAAATCAAAATTGAAATATACCAAAATCTTTAATATATAATTTCAACATTCTCAAAACATTCTCCAATTAATTATGTATGCTTTAAATTATATTTCAGTTAAATTTACTTAGTGTAAGAGATTCAATTAAGTATGCTTATGAGTCTTCTAAGGCTTTTAACACACCATTGTACTTAATTCCACAGCTGACATTCAAAGTTGTTCCTGCTGGAGTTTGTATAAATTGTAACCCTTCTTCTTTCATTGCTGGACATGCCCGGGCCTCACTAGGGGCTTTAACACATGAGCAATAAAAGTGCTTTCGTAAGAATATGGTTTAGAAAAAAATGTGTAAAAGTAAATTAGGAAAGCGATCATATTAAAATGAAGGCAAATTTATCCATTCATATTTGATAAAACATAATTATACTGGGAAATCATATGTGTAAATGTCTTTAAACATACATCTGTCTTTTCGGCAAATGAAGTGTTCCAAATCGTCGCATGGATGTCCTTCCCACAGAAGGGTCTTATTGTTTTTAATTACCCCACAACTGTATTCAATGTGCCTCTTATCTTGGTTCCAGTTGGAATACGAGAACTTTAATTAGAATGTATTTAAAAATGTGTATATAGTTTTAAAAGCTATTAAAATAATATGCTACAATAATATTTATATATACAAATGTGAATAATAAAAACAAAAAATATATTACATATAATTAAATTAAATCACAAGACCAGGTATATTTACTAATTGTTACATTTCAGACGAATTCTAATATGTCGAAATAATACTCATAAATAAAGAAGTTTTACAGTAAAATGAAAAGCGGTATTTGTTTTCTTGAGTCATTTAAAAAAAAACAAAAAAAAACAAAACAAAAAAAAAAAACAACAAAAATAATAAGCACTAATAACATGAAAAAAAATATATATTTTAAGGATTGTTGCATGAACATAGTTATGTGGTAGGAGTGAATAATAACGCATACATGTTTTTTTATTGTGTTTTCTTACATTATAAACTTTCAGTGTATAGTGTCTCTTCTTGAAGCCAATAAACGTGGAGGTAAAATGTTTCACCGGAGCTTCAAAAATTTTTTATAAAAAAGAAAGAAATTAACATTTTTTAAAACTTCATCTATACATGTAGACATGTGTGTTGTTTGTTATTGTATTTTAAAGTATGCATAAAGCTATTGAAAAACAAAGGATAACAAATATATTTAAACAAATCAATGTCGAATTTATCAACAAATGGTGTATACACCCAAAGAGAAAGTAAATGTTTATGAGTATGTGTTGTGTTGATAGAGTTTGTAATGCCCAATAGAAGTTAATTACTATAAGGGTTGAGATGACTAATGTTTTTATTATTACAAACATATGAATCTTTTTCATTACTCACACATTTGACATACAAAAGGCAAGGACAGAGAGCATTGTATGTCGTTCAAATAATTTTCTTGACGCTTATGAGCGCATTCTTCATTACCACCATAATTATCAAAATTTCCCGTGAGCCACCAGTTGTCTCTGATTAATATTTTAGATCTAATCCAATAAAATCCATTTTCATTGGAATTATAACGACCACCGATCCAATAAAGATGTACATCTTTTTCTGAAATACATATTTTTTAAATGTAATCAATACATAAATTTTTGTATAAAAATATGCTTACAAATATATATAATATATATATATATATGGGCTGCTTAAATTAACGATTAATTTCTCGTTTGATCGGTAAACATATTTTATCGACGATAAATATTATTTTAGTCGATAAAATAACTCTTCAATTAAAGAGGTGTTTTTAAAAAAAATTTCCGACTTTCTAATAATTGATTAATTATTAATAATTTAGAATAGTTTGCTTTTTATACGTACAATTTTCTCCATTTAAAAAAAAAAAGAATTTGCAAGTGAAAACGTTAAAATAAGCTCTTATTTTAGATTAAAAAATGTTAATTACCTGTTTTCATTACTTGCCTTGAAATTTTCATTTTAATATGGTCACACATCTTATTTTTAGCATTATTTAAAATTTGTCGATTAATTATTCGGTAATTTTTCAAAGTTAACGATTAAATTTAAATTAATCGATAACAGCCCTAAGAGAAGAGATACACTTCCGCACATACAGAGATCAGACTCAATCAGCTGGTCAATAATTTCTCAGAGGAATGCAATGATTTTGATTTAACGTTAAGCACTAACATTATAAGAAAAAGTAGTCTGCTTCCGAACAGTTTCTATTGAGAGAAATACCTTGATATTGTTGAGGATTTCACCTACCTTGGCAGTAACATCAATAGCTTAATCTTCTTGGAAAATGAAACATAAACCAGATTAGGTAAGACTGCATCGTTAATGGCAATACTAAATAAAAGCGTGCTACAATGCGCAGTTTACTGAAAAAATGTAAATCCATGTGAACACCGCCTGCGTGCTCAGGACACTTCTTTGTGGCTGCGGATGCCGGACGACCTACTTCAAACAAAGAAACGTGAAGGTACAACTGTGGAGGTACACAACAGGAGCCATATGCTACACATGCTCTCAATCCCGAGTGTCAGGCGCATGTTGTGTTTGGGGCATGCCAACATGAATGCTTTCTGGAAATTCCTATGTCCCTGCCTTATGATATGTTGGCAATTTGTATGATAAAAAGTGGTCGCCCATGCCTGCGCAACAAGGAGGTCTGCAAGAAAGACATTTAACCTGCGCAGATCGCCCTTAACGCTTTGGAGGCCATGGCTGAGGAGCGCACCTTAAGTCGGTCAAAAGTTCGTGAAAGCATTTAAGCAGCAAAAGCCATCCATACAGCTAGGAGTGAAGATGAAAGAGCCAGGAGAAAGAGTGGTGGTAGAGGAGCAGAAGTCAACACCATTGTCTTCAAGCCTGTATGACCTTATGACAAATCTGACACTGAATTTCAATTTAATCTTTTTAGTTACTTATTTTTTTTCTTAAAATCTTATTTGTATCGGAATGACAGCTGAAACTATGTCTAAACAAGCAGTATCTTAAAACTCCTTTATATTATCACATTAAAATTAAATACGATTAATTGTTTATCACTAAACATAAATTTACTGTAATATAAACTAACATTAACACCGCTAATGCAGCCTCAGATATCTATTGGCCGAAATTCAAAATTTGAAAGTTAGCCAAAAATCAATTATTTTAAATATTTAATTTTAAAAAGTAATTAAAATATGTGAAAATCCAGTTAAATTACAGGTAAAATGATTGTCTATCAATTATTCATTAAAAATTGATAGACGTGGTTCAAAACAGTTAGCACGGCTGCCATTGTTAACAAACAAATACTATAACTCAAACTAGAGCTAGATGCAATTTGTAAAGCATATATACATATAAGTGAGAGGCATAGAATAAGAAGACTTGATTTACAACAACAAACTATAAAATAATGTAAAGAGAATATGAAGCAAAAAATCTATACATTGCTGTACTCAAAATGAAGCAAAATATTTGTTCAAAAAACTATTCAGCTTTTAAACTTCCCTTAAAATATAATCATAAAATTAAATATTTACCAGTGCCTTTGAAAAAATATTTCACGTTTGCAAACATGATCCGCTTTTGTTTGGAATAAAATTCCATGAGATATGCGTCTTCTTCCTCACATTTTCTCTGAATAAAATGGGAAGTAAAATTGAATAACGCTGACTTAAATTTTGAAATAAAATTGTAAAAATAAAGTTGTATCATTCGATAAGGAAATTGTACGTGAAAGCATACACCAACAAACACAGGCATATATTTAGATTTTTCAGGCAAAAGTTTAGTGAAATAATAAAATTGTATCTGTTATTGTCGATGCACTCACTTGTGCTTGTTCCCAGCTTTGCTTGACTAATACTATGATGCAATTTATGTCGAATTGGTTCCAGGCATATGTAGAGCAAGACGCTTATGAAAAAGGAAACATACATGTAGATTTGTAGAATATTATTTTTAGAAACTTTAAATTAAACTCATCTATAAAATTTAAAGGAAAAGCCCTCACTCATTGACTCAATGATTCGTAAATGTCCGTGCGGTTAAAAGAATTAAACTTTTCGAAATTTTTAGTACACTCCCCTATGGTAACAGGCCGAACAAAATTTTCTCAAATAGGGGACTAGGAACCTGTAGTGTTTTTTTGTTTTTTTTAACTTATATGAGTTATATCAAGATTTCTTAAACCTTGGTCACTGCTTAAGTAGATGCTTCTTGACTGCTCTTGGTATGTAGAACTTTATATATATATAAATTCACTTCAATTTTATTGTATA
>MUZC01001121.1:31359-48112 GCA_002072015.1 Radix auricularia | reverse complement strand
ACCTATTTTTTGAGGGTGGGGGTCTACGATTTTGTGACGATGCGTTACGTAGTGGGGAGGGGGTAAAATATCGGCAAAAATCGCGTGATGTTATTTATGGACGGCCCCTTAGCTATATATATTAATAAATATACATACATACATGAATGTGTAATCATTTTTAACGAAAGTATTGATTAAATTTTAGGAATCTATGTAAACTTGGATGCGAAATTGTTGCTTCATTACCTTTAAGACATTTGTTTCCCTTTTAAAAATTGCAATTATAAAATGTAAAAAAAGATATTTATCCCTGCAACATTATAATTAAAAGAGATTTAGTGCCTGTCGCATTCCTATCTTTGCATTAAACACATATGAAGCATTTGTATTTTTCGCAATTTAAACATTACATCTATTAGGTTTACATTTTTAAAAAAAAAATATATTTCGCGAATTTAATCATTTACTTCTAGTAACAAAAACAATATTTTTATAAAAAATATTTTAAAAAACAGTTTAAATAGTATTTTTTGATATTTAAATGTTAACTTGCATTTTGTTGATTTTTAGAATTAAATAATTAGTTTCTATGACTGCATTGTAACGTGTGTTTTTCTACATTTAAAGAAAATATATGAATGCACATTAAAATCAAATGAACGTTTATAATATACGTACACGCCATATTGTTTATTTTTCCTGCCAAATCCCAATCCTCTTTTGTGTACATTTCAACAAGTTTTGAGCCCGGAGATAAGCTGCTACATGTTTCCTGTATAAATTTCATATATTTTTGAGTTTATTTCCCATTGAAATTAATACAGCATTCGTTTAAGTGGCTGAATAGGAAAACAGCGAGAGAGAGAGAGAGAGAGAAAGAGAGAGAGAGAGCGTCAAAGAGAGAATGAGAAAGAGAAACAAAGACACAGACAGCCATACAATCATATATATTGTTTGATCGAAGTAGAAGGATAGAAAATAGAAATGCGGAAATTAACAATTAATTTCTCCATTATTCGTTAAGTTATTTTAAACATTAATTTTTTTAGCGATTAATCGACCCACTACTCATAAATGAACTGGAATTAAAAGAGTAAAATATTTCGGCAGATTAATAGAAACGAATTTTCAGATGATTACTGGAAAAATTTGGTTTTAAACTATGGATTGACGTCAATGTTCAAAATGTTAATAAGGGTTATTGTGTCCATTGAGAGAAATCCTTTTCCTACAATGCAATGTTCCCTCATAGAATAAGTTTCGTTGGTTCTTTAGCTAAGTTTTTAAAAAAAATTCGTAAGCAATAATTTACAAAATTTGTTGCACGTTAATTTTAAAAACTGCGTGGTACCGGTCAAATATCTGCGCATTGGCGCTGCTTAAAGTTAACATTTCTATTATGGTATTAACACTTCGCTTACATATCACCTGCAAACCAAACATCAACTACAGTACCAGCAGCTGAGACAAACGTAGGATATGTGAATGATTGCCCATCTCGGTTTGTTATATTGTCAATAAGACCCGCTCTTCATTTCAACAAAATATTGTCAATACAATTGTCTGCTTGGGTAGTTGTTTAAAAGATATCATACAATTGAGACATCCCTGTGTTTTTTAGATTTTCGATTTTTTTGCCTTTTATCAAAATTATCGATTAATTAATCGTCAAGTTTTCAAAAGTTTACGATTAAATATAAATTAATCATTAACAGCCCTAACAGAAGTATGTAAAAAAAAAATCTTTATAATTTTAAATAATCTCACCTGCGCGGAAGAATATTTAAGTTTAATGTCAATGTATGTTAACAAGTGCTTTTCTGTATAAGGTTTTCCTTTCCAAAACGTGTTGGTGCTTCGCTTGAAATCGACTGAAATAATAAGACACAGAAAGCATCTCACTTTAAAACCCTCCTGCTTATTATTTACATGATCCTAAATTTCTATTTTATTACTTTTCTTATAATACATCATAAAAAATGTATTTTCATAGTGAATAAAAATGTTAAATCACTAAGTAATGCTTCAAGTAATTTTAGATAGTGACAATTAACATATATCTGTGAAAGAGTTGTAATGCGTCTAGTCAGTTTTTTTTTAATATAATTTTGTGTGTTTGTGTGTGTGTGTGTTATTTTTATGGTTGGCGGGTTAGGTATGTTTATGAACTGTAAATAACATATCACATTTAATACCTAAAAGACATAATGGCCCTGCCGTCTTCCCACAATCAGTTACCGTACTTCCATTTATGGTGAGTTGATGACATTTGTCCGTAGTCTCTTTACCAATCCAAACTAGAGAGTAATATTATGTTTTCTTGTATGTCAAACATGATCATGAAAAAATTTCTGTTTTGTTTAATTACACCACATAGAGACAAATAAATTTATACACATTAAAAAAAAGTTACATTACATTTTTAGTAGTATTTCCAAAATAATTAAAATGTATGTGATACATTTTTTCTGTAAAATTTATCTCGTAAAACTTACCAGGATAATTGAAGAAATTTGATAACTTTTTTATTATCTGCATTGATAATATAGAAGGGTTTTCTGCCTGATGGGCTTTCTCAAATAATCCATCGCACAATTGCTTAATTAGAAAATAAAAGTTTGATATGAAGAAAAAGGTATTAAAAAAATGCGTTTTAATGATATCATAAAATTTTTATAGTCTAATACTATATTCGACGCACTGAGTACTTTTTAAAACTATAAATGTACGTGTTGATTATTCAATTTCTTTTGAAATTTTACAATTAAAGTGTAATTAAATAATTTTTTGTCTACGTACATAGTATACAAAAAACAACTAAACAGCAACAAAATAGATATATGTATTTGATTATATATATATATATATATATATATATATATATATATATACTTTTTGAGAAAAATTGTACCCAAGACGTCTATTTTACAGTAGTAACTTAAAAACATGTTTTGTAACGTCAATGTTAAGAAATGAGTAGACAAGGCGATTAAATTTTAAATGAATTGATAAACTAATGTTTTTGTGAGATGCTTGACTGTAAAGCTTAAACTTTGAATCGTTGTCGTGTTAGCGATTTACTGCCTGATTCTTAAGAGTCATACTTCTTCTCTCTTGTTTGAATCACACTTTCCAACATGTATCTGTTTTTCTTATATATGATTTGTTATAATATACTTCTTAATAAGCCGTAGTAAATTTTATATCTGTTTGCAGATCTACTGTATTGTTTAAGTTTTCCTTTAGTCAGATTTTCTGCTACATCGTCAAATTAGATTTGTTCGGAATGCCATTTTGATTGTTAATAATTTCTATTCCGCGTACTTCATCTAAGATGATGCTAAAAAAATATGTAATTCAACAAAGTTAAGATGCTAAGTCGGAAAGTACGATTTCGTTGCAGAGCACATTGCAAACTGTTCAGTACTAAAAGAAAAAGGCTGATTACACAAGAAAGTGGTTTGAAAGTTAATTTATGTAAATAAACGTCAAGTATGAAGTTTCTCACTTGCTAAAAATTAAAAAAAAAAAAACAACCAACAACAACAACAACAAAGTGAAGCACTTTACCTTAGAGTCATCAAAGCTTAATGAGATGTTGAACGAGATCATGTAGCTTTCTTGGAATTTAATCATCCCTGGCATAACAAACCCTAAGAATTGATTTTTTTTTTCAAAATCATTGAATTTGAATAAATGCACTTTATTGATTTTGTCAAAACGACATACTACTGTATTTAATTTCCTTCGTGTTTAATTTTTATTCAATTACACTTTGCAGTATGTAATATATCAATGTCCCTGTATGTCTATCTATGCGTGTGTGTCTCTCTCACTTACAAAATGTAACGTTAATGAATTTAATTATATTAAACATATTTTAAATTGCAAAGAAACAAGCATACCAATTTACAAAATCTCTTGCCATGAAATTTGAATAACTTAATATTATGCGTCTGAGAAGACACTAATGAATATTTTTTTACCCGAAAATATTTTTTTTCTAAATTTTGAAATAAAATTTATTCAGGCGTATGATCTTAAACCGCAGTTTTTTCCAGATCATTCCTCTTGTTTTACTTGTTTTAAATGTAGTTCTACCAGTGATTAACATAGACTTATTTGAAACAACAAATAGAGTACGCAACAAAAACTAAAAATGTTTGTGTTTCCTTACCCATGTTTGGCTTCGTTTAAGATATATGAAGAGAGAGAGAGAGAGAGATAGAGAGAGAGAGAGAGAAAGAGAGAGAGAGAGAGAGAGAGAGAGAGATAGAGAGAGAAAGAAATGAGAGGAGCTACAAGTTAGATAGGGAACAAAGTTTAACAATCATACAAAAGCTACTTGATACTAAAATCATATAACTCCAGTATAACTAGACTAGTTTTGTAAGCGTCCACAGCCTCTCATCAGTTGCCTATTAACCAAAAGTATTTAATTACAGAGGGAACTGATTTAAATCAGAAATAAAAACTAAATTAATATTTGTTTAACTGTATGTTAATTTCATTTGTGTGTTTAATTTTTACTAAATATATATATATATATTCTTGTAGTATTTAAACAAAAAGAAACTTTTTATTTTCCCTTTCTGCTGCTTACGTAACGCAAATGGTCGTATCCAGTTTTAAATATTTATTTGATTGCATTCAAATTATATTGTTGCCATGCCATTTGATTACCTCTTTGGATTTAGCCATTTACAATTCATGGTTGGCAAGCGATGGAAGTAAAGGGTGCGGGAGGGGGGCATGTAACAACAACAACAATGCGTTTATCTCGAAACCAATAATGCGTCTGTGAATCTCCGCCTCAAATCGACGCTCACGCCCATTGTTTTCATTTCTTCGTCCTGCTAGTTGTCTTTTTTTTTCCAACCTCACTATTCTTCGCACTATGTGGGACGTGGTGGTCGAGAGGTAGCGCTCTCGACTGTCACACTGATGGTCTTGAGTTCGAATCCACACGAAAGTGAGGATTTGTTCTCGGGGCCTGAGGAGTCCCCGAGTCACCCAGCTCTGAATGGGTACCTAACTAGACAATAGTTAGGCGACTGGGGTAATGCGTGGAACCCCTATAGCCGTGGCCTGTGACCGCTGCATCACTTGCCAACAGATCATCTCCCATGGTCTGTGGACGCAATTATCTTCTGCATAGAAGGAGCGTCTGTATATCTAAGATATGTATGAGCTACGTGCGTTACGCCAATAGCGTATCCAGTAGTCCTTATTTATATAATTTTATAAATTAAATGAGTGTCACTGTACTTAAACAACTGCTATTCATTAACGGCCTATTTTACGATGTTATGAAATATATGCAAAATTATACAACTTTATATTTTTGTTATAAACATCTCCTTGAAGTTTGTAGGATACTTTTCGATAAATTCTTTCATAATTTCAAAGACAATATAAATATAATAAATTAATTTAAATATATTTCTTTTAAATTATCAAACATATTGCACTCTACTGAAACATTTTGTATGTTCTTTAAAAAAATAATCCAAATTTTAAATTTGTTCAACAAAATTTGCCTATTTTAACGAGTTAGCAGTATGGCTTTGCACTTTGATTATTTTGTACCTGTTTTAAGTAATGAGTCAAGGTCAAGCAAGCTGGAATTTCTTCGAGTGCATTCAACTACAGCTTCCCTCCAGTTTGATGCTTTCATTACTGGAGACATACATACATGTTCTGCACTCAAATCTAGTCCAGAGCTTGTATTTTCTATGGAGCACAAAAGAAATTAGATTAAAATTTATAACTTCACAACATGAATTACTCCAGATTATTGCAATGTTAATTAAGAAATACGTATTAATAAGAGGAAAAACATGTGAAAAATAAAAACTAATAATTGCGACGTGCTAACGTTCGTATTACAGGGAGCCGTAAATTGGGTATCCTTTTTTTTTACTTCCGGAGCGACTCTTCAAATATTCCTTAGCTTTCATTCTAATTAAAAAATATTGATTGATAAGTTATAGATAAAAAGAAACAAATCACCATTGTCACTCAGGCAGGAAAAGAATCCTTGAGAATTGCATTTAAAGACACCCTTATCGATAGCATTGGTGCCTTGTATTCCGATACACTTATCTTCTGATGAATGATCATTTTCTGAGTTCACCACACCAATGTCATTAGAATCCAGCTATATGTAAATATATGTATTTTTTATAACAAAGCAAGTGTAAGGATGTTGACTTATCAACTATACACAAAAAAATAGTAACATGCTTAAATTTTATTTAAATTGATTTTATGCACAAAAACACACAGACATAAATATGTATATTATTTGCAGTATACAAATGAGTGTGATTTGGAGAGGGCTATAATTTTATGAACGATTTTTCATGGAATTTATGTTAAGTGATTCACCTCTTCAATTTCCGTAAAGAACTGTTCGTTTTCTTTGCCGGTTATGACGTTTATCCAAAACCACTCAATCATACTTCTCGATACTAGCCTATAGGCTGTTAGAATTAGGATATTGTAAAAACAGTTACAATATATTTTTTTAACAGTAGTTCTTTATATTTTAAATATTTTGTGTTTTTTTTACTTAATATAGGCCTACAAAAATTTTCAAAGATTAATTATTTATTTACTATCTTTTAAACATGTATTTAAATGAGTAAATTATGCACACAATGTCCGATTAAATTTACTTTCTAATTGTGTCTGTGTATCCGAGTCAGGTATCTTGAGTAACTCTCCCCCAGCTTCATGACAGTAACTGAGAGCCTCGTTATGACTGAGTCGAATATCTGACAACCACAAACAGCTGTTACCAAAGGGAAGCCACTGGGCTGGACACATTTCTCTTTGGCCTGAATAAACGAAAAATGACATGGTCAATTTTTAAAAAAAATAAATATGTCATTAAATCTACACTCTGTAAAATTATCAAACAAAACAATGATTATCTTGCTGCTTTATCAATAAAAAATTATAAAATAATAAATTCCTAAAGAAGAATGCTTAATTTAAAGATTCATAAATTAATTAAATTTTTTAAACTAACAGTATTATGTTTAAATCATTTGAAATTTATTTCGAAATAGACACACTTTCATTAAACAATACAAAAAAAACATGTTCAAGTTAATTATTTGTTTGTTCTATTTAATTTACTTTTAATGACAACTTTCAAAAAAAGAAAAAAAAAAGAAAAAAGGTAAATTACTTACAGTTTGAAGAAGCATCATCAAATACTAAATAAAAAATAACGATATATAATAAAACATGTAATCGTTTAATTTTTGTGATAAGCATATTAATATAAGTTGATAGTAAGTTTCATTAACAACATATTGTTACATTAAACTTATTTTGAGAGCTGCACGTTGAAGCAAACAGATCACTTAGGAAATACTGAGTATTGGCAAATGCAATGAAGCTTTAAACAAAAAAAGGGGCGTATCAGAAATGTTGCATTACAAAATTATTAAATGGAAAAATTATCACCGTTTATAATCTGTGGTGTCAGCTGAATAATTTAAAATACCACCAATTAGGCTCTAATTAAATATGGTATTTTCACAGCAAAAAATAATTACGCCCGGTCACGGTTTCAGCAATAGCCCGATATTAACTCACGTTGTATTCCGCGTTTCCAAAAGTTTTGCATTGGCGTTGAATCGAAGTGTTGTTGATACTCAAAATTTCTGGGGTTAAAAAAGTTGTTTAGAAAACAAACTGCTGTAAAAGTGAAACGAATAAATAAGTTTTTGTGATTACATTGCAAGAAATGCAGAAAAAAAAGATTTAAAATACAGCAAACTTTAAAAACAATTTCTTCCGGTATTTTTTTTAGAAGGTTGAACACGTTCCAAAAACAGGATTGAAGATACATTAGACGATTTACAGTATACGCTTATTTGAAATGTTTCAATGTATCTATTTGTTATAATATATAGCAAGTATTGTTATTACGACTGTAGTGACCCATGCGTGAACTAATGTATAAAATAAAAATAAATTTTAATACTTCTATTACCAATTTGAATCGTAGTTGCATGAAATAAAGCCTTTATATTGTGCTTAATATAATCATGTCTTCGGCATCCTTTATCTCGCAAGACGATTTTACATCTAGTCAATTTTTGATATAGTCTGCTGCGTACGCTTCGCTTTGGGTCGTATATAGTTATTATTTATTTGACTCAATTTAATATAGATTAGTAACTCGAGGCATCGCTGTACTTAAACTACTGATTATCATTAACTTCCTATTATGAAATATTATGAAATACATTCATTCTTTCTTATGTCCAAAGGAAATAAAAGTATCATAGGTTTCTTATTGTAAATTTCTCTTATATAAAAAAAAATTACCTTGCTTTATGGTTCCTTTTTTTTTAAATTGCGTTTCAAAATAAAAAGTCATAACTATTTTTGAAAAAAAAAATAGAAAAACAAAATTCAGTACCTTTTACAACAAAATTTAATCGTAATTTCATTGGTAATTGGATACAAGTTACAATATAATCATATTATTTTAGCTACGTATATTTTCTGTTTAAACGAGTTTTGCTCCTGACACACATCATTTAATTGACATGCAAATGTATATTTTAATTTATTTTGATTTACTATTGCTATATTTGTTTCAAACTTTTAGTTGCCTGCACAAAAATCAAAAGCTCTGAATATATGATCCAATTATAAGCCCAAAAAGTGGGATAGCAACTGATTCACATCAACTATTTAAATGCCACGGCGTTTGACTTTAGTCAACAAAAAAAAAAAAAAAGCTTCGCAAGCTGACTATATTAGGCACATGACTGTCATTGTAAGAGTAATGCCATGCCATCTTCAAATTTTATTATTTTATTAATTTTTTATCATCAGAACAGTTTTTAAACAGACTCAATTGATCGAATCAAAACCAACTATGTTTATCTGACACAACAACTGTAATAACATCTCATAGAAATTAATCTAACGACATTAATTTTTCATAAATAAATAAATGTATATACATATAATTGGTTTTAATTATTATTTTAATAGTATGTTTATGTTTTTGAAAAAGCCTCTGAGACATTAAACACAACGAGCCGAAACTACAGAAACTCAGATATTAAATGTAAAATATTATACACTGTATCGAAAGAGAAAATAATTTTACTGTTTACAGATTTTAGGATTTGCAATATTTTTTGCATTATGATATAAGAATAGATAAATTTTGATTAGAACAATAAGCTGATTTCATCTTCATCAAATGGGCCTGCACCTGAATGCCATGCTTGTTCGCAAAGACCAGGGGTCTCCAAACTACGGCCCTCGAGTTGGATGCGACCTGCGAGGCTCTCTCATTCGGCCCCTGGTGACCCTTTAATTAAAAAAGAAAATATATTATTTTTATCTGTAGTTTACTACAAAACTTAGTAGTTGGGGGCTAGTAGACGGCCCCCAAACTGCTGTTGGGAACTACGCAGAAGAGTTTGGAGACAACTGGCATAGAGTAATATGATTTGTGGAGGATTGATTATTTTGTTACATGTAGTTTTGAAAAGAATTGCTTGACCTTTTATGGCACTCTTGTGAAACTGTCAGTGTGACGTTAATTGATATTTAGAATTCATTTTTTTTTCTTTCTTGTTAGTGGTTTTGCCGTCATACTTCAAGTACGTTTCCATCTCGAGGCTGACGTTTTAAATTTGAAGTATTTGTGTCACAAAACCTAATTTTTTTTTTAAATAGCAGTATGGAATGAAGCCATCGTATGCATTTTAAGTACACAAGCAACATTAATTTTTTTATTTTAAAATTACACTTTAATGGCGGTTATGATAATGCAGTAGAGCTAAAAAAAAATTCAACTCAATTATCACATTTGCATATGATTATTTGTTTTAAAAAGCGTAACATATACATAAAATAATTTGATGAAAAATGTTATTGTATAGATAAGACAAGACATAAGTTCAAACAATAATTGTATTATATTTTTGTGTCTTGTTTCTAGCATTCTCTGCAATATTTGGAAAAGCGTGTGATATTGTATCGAATAGCTGTAACAAGAATGACAACCATCTTTCAGGAAGCGTATGTACATGTGAGGAAAAAAATAATAAAATTAAACGAATTGGCTACACACATAAGAATCAACAAAAATTCAATTAAAAGACATAGTCTAATATCATTTAGCGAAAAAAAATTGAAAAAATAGCGGCTCAGAAGCCTCGAGACTCAGATGTGTGAAAAGTGTATAATGTGAGAAAGTCCAAATATTTCGGAGTACAAAACGAGGAACAACTTTCATGAAATGTTTTAGTTCGTGTTAAACACATAGAAAATTAGTTCAAATTCTGGTATTGTAACCTAGCCCACAAGACAATAGGGCACTTGTTAACTCCTTTGTTCAATTATGTTATGCAGCACTGATCAATAGTTTGAGCATGTTAACGGGATATTAATCATGTCTTTCAGACAGCATTCTGAAGCATATATAATGGGAGAATACACTAGATCGTGTGAGAAGATGAGTAATAAAAAAAGACAGTTTTTTATATAGAATCGTGAATTTAGATTGTATTATTGTTTTCATATATCAATAGACATGAAGCTAATAATGATGAGCTCCATTAGTAAATTGGGTAAGACGTCCTGTAATATCATGTGGTTGTACAAATTCATGAACACAGTTAACTGGACGATGTGACGTTTATAAGAAAAAGTAATACGAAAGCAACTGCAATTTAAGGAATTAATAACTTGTAGAGCTTTTCTCTAATATATTAATAGTAGTTTTTTAAAGCAAAATACCCAGTGGCGTCATTGTGGATATCGTCACCCGATGCCATTGCTCACGTTCTCACACTGTCATAAGTAATCCCACTGACTTCCTCTGAGATTGCCAGTGCCAAAAAAAAAAAAACCCGGGTAAATACAGTATTTTATATTATGGTGTCACAACTTGTGATGATGTCACAAACTGCGGCCCCAAATCCCTTTCCCCCTACTAACGCTTCTGCCAAAATATATAATTATTTGTAGTTTGTGTAGCTTTTCCTGCACAAAAAGTAAAACTTTAATACAAACTTACTGTCAATTTGCATCACTTTATTATTTTTTTTATTTGAACGTGTCCCTCGAGGTAACATCTCAGTACAATCGTATATTTTCGGTTAATAATTATCAAGCCCCACACAAATTTAATCAACATTTTAGAGGGACATATAATAGCATGCTTTTTATCCATGTGTTTGTTACTTATTATAAGCCGCATATAATGAGCGTAATTTTGCAATATTTAAGAAACACCGACGTATATAAAACAGTGTCAACTCCTTTCATTTTTCCTCATTGTCTTTTTCTCTCTTGCTTTCTTTGAATATGTTTCTAATTATATGTATTTAACAAACAAAAGCTACGGTTCCCTAGACTTTGATTTATGAGCAGCAATGCCAAAACTAATACTATGTTTGTAAACCTTGGGAACAATTCGCATATGAAATCTATTTTATTATTTCAAATGTTTTCAATGATAGCATAAATTTTGCACACAATAAATAGAGTATAGTCACTCTTTGTTTATGAACACAATCTTAATCATTGTAAACTAAGTTATTCTTTATGTTTATGAAGCCAGCTTTAAATAATTTTGCAATAAATAAATTGTTAAATTAGCAGGAGTATCATCTCAATCCTTGTATTTAGTGACCTTAAAATTAATAATTTTTAAATTAAAAAAAAATATTTTCTGTTGAAATATTTGTGTTAAATTGAACTGGATATGCGTATTGCAGTTTCTGCTAAAACTTATAGCTTGGGCCAAGTACACAGAATCTAACACCAATAACACGTCCAGACAAAATTCTGTTTGTCAGTCGTCTGCTTGTATACACTGTTACATTATATGGCATGATTAAAGCCATGTTGTACTTAAAAGGGAAAGGAAATAGGCGGAAGAATGCCCCAATCTGCTATTGAGGACTAGGCTCTAAGTTTGTAAAAATCACAGTTTATTTATATTGTCAAACCAAATGACTCAATGTAGCGTACAGTCAGGTAGTGTGATGATGGCTTATTAGGAAGTAAAACAAAACCTGATTACAAAGACCATTACATTAAATATAATGAAAAATGTTTTTCAGTATCGAATATGCTTTAAATTTTATTGGTCCATGCATGTTTGATCACATTCATACGTTTAATCAATTCTAATTTTTTTTTAAATCCTATATAATACAGGGCGGTTTTCTGTCCGTTCATCGATATAGATTGGTCCCTCAAAATCCTACAGACTTTTACAGCCAATTAACAAAAACAAAAACAAAAAAACAACATCGTATAGATCTATACATATTGAGAAATTTACCTCGGACGTTCAAAGCATATTATTTTTTATGAAGATTTTTTTTTCCAAGACTTTATTTACAGCGGCGCGAAATGGGATTTATAGTCAAGAACATTGCTTTTATTAAAACTGTAATGACTATCATTTTTGATATGATGCAAATTTATGGCCGGTCAAGACCGCTGTTGGAATGTACAGCATGCCACTGAAACGAAGGCGGAACGTCCTTGGATTGGCTTTGTTGCTCGTGTTAAATAAACGTACAGGTCATACGCTCACACTCTGCACTTTCACAAATCATGCTCTTTGCTGTACATTTGATCTGAGTTTATAATTATCTTAATGTCAACTTCCTTTGTAAAACTACATTAAAAACGATATTTCTATATATAAGTATGGACTCACATTCCTATTTACTTCTTTAAAAAATACTATGAATCAGGCGTTGATACTTGCTCCAAAGAAATTAAATGCGTAAAAAAGTGCTTATGAAAAAGGACAAATTTGTATTTACAACAAACAAATAACCATCTATTTCAAACCAATAACCAGATTCTATAAATAAAGCTTCAAAACACCTAATAGTGCATTTAAAAACAAGAAACATTTTATAACAAAAATATATTTATTAAATTTATTTATGGGGTAAAAAAAAAAAGAACTAATGTAACCGCAATTACGGACACGTCGACCCCGGACGATTCGACCCCGAACGTTTCGACCCTTCCAGTTTGCCATTTGTATCTAAACCGTAAAATTATTTTTGATATACTTTTTAAAATTAGTTTTTGTATAAAAACAATTAAACATATATTATTATACATTAAAAATTAAATACAGCGAAAAGTAGTTATTTGTAACGATAATAAAAAAGTATGCTCATGAATGAACATTCAACAAATAATAAAGTTAAAGCATCGAGAAAGGAATTTTAGTAAATGAATTTTTAAAACATCACATTAATGTTCAGATACTGAAGGCTATTGTATTTATTGATAATTGTTAGAAAAATTGAAATTTTTACTCTAAAAATTCTTTTTTTAAAAATGAAGCACACACACACCTAATGTATTTTTTCTACACAATGATTTTGTGATTTTGATGAAATTATATTCCAGCCAAACTTTAAGCAAATAATAGAATCGTCATACCATTATGCCAAAATATCGCTTAGATACAAAACTATATTAAAATACTAGCAATTTGCCCGCGCTTTGCTGCGGGAAGATGGAGTATTAGTGATAAGTGAGTGAGTGCATAAAAAAAACTATATTTTGGCCCCCAGCGCCGACCAAGTAAAATTTTAAATATTATTTCACCTGCTGCCATCGTGGAAGTGTATTTAGAAAATCCCCTATTTTTTATGCGTTTCCTATTTGGGACATAGGAAAAATAGTGCTTTTGAATTTGTATATAGCACATATTTGGAAAAAAACACGTTTTTCAGGTCCCGGCCCCAATAAGTGTGAATTTTAAAATTATATTATGCTAATTTTTGTCGCGAAAGGGTACCCAACAACTTCCTAAAGTTTTATGCTTCTACCTACATAGGGGATGGGAGAATTAGGGATTTTTAATTTTTTATAGTTAATATTTGTGAAAAACTACATTTTGGCCTCCCAGCCCACAGTAAAGAATGTTATAAATAATTGTTCACCAGCTACCATCTTGGAAGTGTAGTTAACAAACGCCCAAAGTTTCATGCGTTTGCCTATTTGGAAGATAGTAGAATTATTGATTTTCAAATTTTTATAGCACGTATAAGGAAAAAAACACGTTTTTTTGGGGGGCCAAAGCCCTCATGAACGTGCATTTAAAAATTATTTTACGCCAATTTTCGTCGTTTTGAGGCCACCCAATAACTTCCTAAAATTTTAAGTTTTTACCTCCACGATGAATTCTGGAATTTGTGATGAGTCGGTTTTTAATATAGGTTAAAAAATATATTTGGCCCCAGGCCCCCTGTGAGTGGAAATTTATCATTCTCTTTTGCCAACTTTCATTTGGAGATTGTACTCAACAACTTCCCAAAGTTGTATGCTTCTACCTAAATGGAGAATGGGGGAATTAGTTATGTGTAGTTTTTATATAGTTTATATTTGAAAAGAAACTACATTTGGCCCCCAGCCCCCAGTAAGAGATATTTTAAAATATGTTTTCATCTGCTACCATTGTGAAAGTGTAATTATCAATTCACCAACGTTTCATTAGTCTACCTACTCGAGAAATAAGAGAATCAGTGATTTTCAATTTTGATATAATTTTCATATAAGAAAAATAATACGTTTTTGGGGTCCCGGCCCCCATGAGTGTGAATTTCAAAATTCTTTTACACAAACATTTGTCATGAGAGGTTACTTAACAATTACCCAAAGTTTCATGTTCCTACCTACACGGAAAATTGGAGAATTAGTGATAAGTTGTTTTTTTTATATAAGAAGAAATATATATTTGGGCCCACGATACCCAATTAGAGGGAATTCTAACATTCTTTTTGCCAATTGTCGGTAGCTTGTACTAAAAAAATTTCAAACTTTTTATGTTTTTACCTATATGGGAAATATGAGAATTAGTGATTTTCAATTTTTTTATACCTCATATAAAGAAATAAATGTTTTGGGGGCCCCGGCCCCCATTAGAGGGAAATTTAACATTCTCTTTTGCCAATTATCATCGGAAGCATGTACTCAAAAAATTTACAAAGTTACATGCTTCAAACTATACGGGAAATAGGAGAATTAGTGATTTGCAAGTTGTAAATAACTCATATAAGGGGACACATTTTTTATGGGGCCCAATTTTTTGGGCTCCCGTACCTCTATGAGTGGGCATTCAACATTCTCTTTCGCCAATTATCATCGGGAGATTAAACTCAACAACTTCCTAAAGTTTCATGCTCTCCACCTACATGGTGAATGGAAGACATAGTGATTTTTAGTTTTTGAATTTGGGCCCCCAGCTCCCCTGTAAGAGAAATTTTAAAATGTATTTCACCTGATAGCATCGTGAAACATTTGATGAGTCTACCTACTCGGAAAATAGGAGAATTGGTGATTTTCAATGTTTATATAGCTAATTTAATGAAAAATCGTTTTCGGGGCCCTTTCCCCCATGATTGAGAAATGTGATATTCTCTTTTGCCTATTATCGTTGGAAGCATGTATTCAAAACATTTCTTAATTTTCATGCTTCTACCTACACGGGAAATAGATGAATTATTTATTTTAAATTAGCATATAGCTTATATAAGGAGAAAAACAGTTTTGGGGCCCCGGCCCCCATAAGTTTGAATTTCAAAATTCTTTTTAGCCATTTCTTGTCGTAAAGGTGTCTCCAACAACTTCCCAAAGTTTAATGCTTCTACCTATACGGGAAGTTGTAGAATTAGTGATGTAGGCAAAAAAAAAATTGGGGCCCCCGGCCCCACATGAGTGAGATTTTCAAAATTCTTTTTCACCAATTTTCGTAGTCAGAGGGTACCCAATAATTTCCCAAAGTTTCATCATTCTACCTACACGGAAAGTTGGAGAATTAGTGATGAATCAGTGAGTAAGTCAGTCAGTGAGTGAGTGAGGGCTTTCCCTTTTATTAGTATAGAAAGATTATTGATTCGAAGGGATTATTTTTTTAAATATTTTGTTCTTGTTTCTTGTTAGGGATGCGGAAATTACCGATTAATTTCTCGATTAATCTGTAAAAAATTTTATCGATTAAAATTATTTTAATTGATAAAATAGTGATTAAATTAAAGAGGTTTTTTAAAATAGTTTTTTTTCTATTTATTAATTCTTTTTTAATAATTAATAATAGGTTGTTTTTTTTACGAAAAACTTCTCAATTGAGAAAAAAGATTCTTTAAGTGAAACTTTTAAATAAGCTCTTATATTTAAATTTAAAAAATGTTAATTGCCAGTTTTTTGTTACTTCCCTTGAAATTTCCAGTTTAATGAGGTCATACATCTTATTTTTAGCTTAATCAAAATTATCGATTAATTTTTCGGTATTTTTTCAAAAGTTAACGATTAAATTTAAATTAATCGATAACAGCCCTAATATATATATATATATATATGTATATATATATAATGTTTTGGACTTCTGGCTGCAAGAACATGATACTTATTTTAAGAATCAGACTTTCAAAATCTTATTTTTTAATGGAGAAGTTTTTACGTAAAGAAAAGGCTAATATTAGTTATTTTTATTTAAATATCTATAAAAAGCCGCAGAAATTGTTTAAAAATGTTTATTTAATATTAATCGCTATTTTGGCGATTAAAATAATTTTAATCGATATTTTTACCGATTAATCGACAAATTATTTATTAATTTCAGCAGCCATAATATATATGTTTATTTATATATACATATAGATAGATAGATAGATAGATAGATAGATGATAGATAGATAGATAGATAGATAGATAGATAGATAGATAGATAGATAGA
>MUZC01001121.1:7488-21967 GCA_002072015.1 Radix auricularia | reverse complement strand
AGGAGGTGGAGAGTTTTGTTTACCTTGGCAGCATGGTGGATAAACAAGGTGGTACAGATGCCGACGTCAAAATAAGGATCGGAAAAGCAAGAGCAGCCTTCCAGCAACTCAAGAATGTTTGGGTCGCCAACAACTTAGGCAGCAAGTTAAAAGTAAGGATTTTTAACGCTATGGTGAAACCAGTGCTGCTATATGGAGCTGAGACATGGAGAACAACGGCTGTAAACCTGACCAGAATCCAGACCTTCATTAACAATTGTCTAAGAAGGATTCTCAGAATTCACTGGCCGGACAAAATCAGCAACCAGGAACTGTGGCAGCGGACTAAACAGAAGCCCATTGAGGAAGAGATTCTTCAAAAGCGGTGGAGGTGGATCGGTCATACACTAAGGAAACCTGCTTCTAATACAACAAGGCAAGCCCTGAAATGGAACCCACAGGGTAAACGGAAAAGAGGCCGCCCAAGAAACACCTGGCGCCGAGAATTGGTGGCAGACATCAATAGGATTGACCATGAATGGAAGATCCTGGAGAAAATGGCCCAGGATAGAGATGCCTGGAGAGCTCTTGTAGCTGGCCTATGTCCTAGGAGGAAGTGCAGACGCCGGCGATGATCGGTAGATGTCCCTCATGGACGAGAAGGCTCAACAAACAAAACTATCTAGTTCTGAAACATTAATATGATGAAAACTAAAATAGTAGTTCTATTTAGAGTTAATGAACATGCCAGATGCTTTCATTTATGTGTCGTGGTTTCAAAGTATTTAATGAATTTATAACGACTATTTGGCGGCAGGACGTAAATGATGTGACGGAATGTCGAAAAAACGTTCAAATTAAATTTTAAAAATAGTTTACTGCGTTCGCACGTTTGAGAGTCAGTCAAAGTAGTAATAATGTGTGTCACAAATGATTGTATGATAATGCTCTTTTATTCTACGAAATCAATCCAGACGTGAAATACGAATACATAATGCTGTTACAAAATAAGGCCTCAAAGTTTGATGGTCTGAGAGATCTGACATGAAAATATATATGGAACAGGTGGCGTAAACAACAGCGTACATATTTACCATGTTTGGAGCTCCATCTATACTACTATCAAAAAATAGAAGGGAATTTTAAAAAATTGAGTTTGTACATTGTAAAAACCTTAATTTAATTTAGATAGGTCCATGGTAGACTAACAATGTCATGGCAATGCCCTAACGGCTTTTCGAGAATTCAAAAACATGTTCTGTGCTAACGATAGAATGCAAGGTTAGCAAACATAATCCAGAAGTGAAGGCATTTCATTGTAGAAGATTTCTTCTAGAAACTCTAGCATTTATTTAAATTGAGAGTCACATTATCTCACCGACCATCAAATCGTTATGCAATGTATACAGGCTAAGAAAGACTATTAGTACCACTAGAAAGCGTACAAACAACAATTTGGGAAGGATTATTTCAGCAAGACAAAGATTCAAAGCTCATTTCACAATAAACTGAAGAAAAAAAACGCTAATTGATGAGACCAAACTGTTTGTGACGCCATAGTTTCAAAACATTTTTGTTAATTGCTGTGTGTTTTAAAAAATGCAGCAGCTTTTTTTTGTTCCAATACAATCTCCTGAAATGTTATGCTATCGTTGGGTAAGCTGCTAAAACGATTGAGATTGGAAATATATGTTTATGGTTTTTATCATTTGTGTGGTCTGTGTTTTCAGCTAAAAAATAAATAAATCATTAATGAAACCTAGACATCCAGGCCCCAAAAAGTGGACTCTAAAAAAATTCACCCTTCTTCTTTTTAAGCGTCTTAATCTGACTTCGACAACACATTTGTGGCCCAAGCGCAAAATGTATGCAATTGTTCTGACAAAAAACGGGATGGATTTGATTGACTAATATAATAGAACAAATTGTAGGAAACAAATTATATAGGTAATAAAGGATTCCTAAAATGTATCAATTAATTAGATGTATGCATTTTCTTCGCACAATTTGACAGCAGTACACTTTATTAATAAATGCATAGCCTAGAAAAAGATTGTAACTTAATCACCTAACAGTTATTTTAAACTTGCTGTAAAACAGCATATATTTTATATTAAGAGTAAACATCCAAACACTACTTTTTAGATTATTTTGAGAAAAAGGAACTTCTGTTTAACGGACTTCTATAAGTTATTCTTATTTTAAAAATCAAAATATATCATATTCAATAGATTTTAAAAGCCCAAAGAATATAATATAGGCGAAAATGATAGTAAATCATTTTTCCAAAAAAGTTGAATTAGAAGATTTTGAAAGTAAAATAGTAATATAATGAATAAGCATTTCAAAGAATACTATTAACATTTGTTAGCCCAAAATTAAGTACATTTTAGCAAACTCACAATGATTTCGATCCGTATCCTTTCATTTTTGTGATAACAAAACAAATAGACACAACCACAGCTGGAAGTCCTGAAATAGTTTAGAATGAGGTTTTTGATTTTAAAAACTTTGAAGTCATAAAATACTTATCAAAGAAAAAAATATTGTGAAAATAGTTTAATAATTTAAACAAGTAAAAAAAAAAAAACAACAACATCCCGTGAGTATTTAAAGATAATTTCCAATTTTAAAAAAAAGTCCTATTCTTTTATTCAAGGGGAAACCATACTAGATTTAATAAAAGTAAATTAAAATCAGTTATTTTTAAATTAACAAAATATGACGTGATATCCACTTGCGCTACATCAGACCATAAATGTGTAAATATAAGGCGCACCGCGCAACACTCTAACACTAACATTCACAAAGCAAAAAGACCCTGTAGTCTAACTATCATTCCAGACTACTTTAAAAGTAATTTCTAAATGAATAATTTTTAAGCAAAACAAATGCTATGAAGAAATGTACATATTGCTGCTAAAATTATGGGATTAGAACGATATATATTTTTTTTTAAAATGCATTCTCCAAAATTTTTCTAAATATTATTTGCTATTGTTTGGTAATTTTTTCAACCCGTTAGATGTTATCGTTTGTGGGAACTGACATTTTTAGCGCATTTTCGAGAAGTCGAATGCGCTATTGCACCCGTTTTGTCCGTCCGTCCGTCCGTCTGTCATCACCCTAGATCTCAGCATCCATAAGTCCTAGACTCATGATGTATATATGTTTTTTGTATGTCCTGACCTGCCATTTGTGCATCAACACTCAGTTACTTGATCCGTTAAAAAACCCCGTTAAAACTACCAAAAAACATTGCGATTCGAGAGATAACACTGGCGCAGGCAACGGCCGCCATTGCCGGAAGTCTTAGTATTATCAAAAGTATTAGTTTTCTTTTTGTTGACGTCATTAGAATATGTGTAAAAGTTTAGAGAGTTTTACGTCATCATTTGTGGTGACTTCAATCAAGATCTTAGCGGCCCAGGGGCAGAAATTGAAAACTTTTTCGAAACAAGCTTCAACATTCAACTACTTTCACCAAGATTGGCAACTACGATCTATCAAACAACAATTGACGGAGTATTTGGGCGATTAAATGATTACAATTTAGAATGTTTCATTTATGAGTCCTATTTCAGTGACCACAAACAACTTGTAGTTAGATTAAAGAGAAAATAAAAAAAATTAAAATGTCAAGAAATGACTTTTAAATAATTTTTTTTCAGGTATATTCATTACACAAGAAAATTCATTAAAATATGTCTAAAATCTAAACACATTTACTGATAACTACATAATGCTGATAGCTAACATAAGTACTGATACATGATACGAAAATGCGCTAACACGTCCTGAGTTCCAAAAGGGACCAGGCTTAACATGATTTTTTTTTTTGTATTTTCCAGGAGATCCAGTAAAATTTTCTGGTGTTCTACATAGTATGGTTCACTAGGAGTTGCTGTTAAAAGCAAAAAAAAGGGAAAATACATTTCAAATTAAAATAAAAACGCAAGGGAAGTTTCGTTATAAAAAGAAATTTTAAAAATAATGTTCCAAAATTAGCGGTTACAAAAACGTCCAACTCTCATAACTCTATTGAGATACCATGATTTATTTAACTCACTAGTAAAATGTAATGATATTAACGATTGTTCTTTTACCGTAAGTAACAGGAAGGAGAGCTTTCAAGAATCCGTGTTTATGTACTGACGTAGCTGAGTGTAGTATGGTGATTCCTATTGACAGCATGCTAATAAAGACAACGAGCAGTAGATAATGGAGTAGTGCTGCTACAAATGTGCAGGTTGCCTGATGGTGAAAACATTTTTATTAAAAATACAGTAATTTAAAATTATGTTTGCATCAAAATTAACATTTTATAAAATTATATTTAAAAATGCATGACTTTTTTTTATAGCATACTGTATTAAAAAAAAATAAAAAATAATGCTTTTTCCAATAAAAACACAATAATTGTGCATCAATTAAAAAAATGAAACTAAAATATATGAATTATTCTATTTTTGATAACCATCAACCAGAAAACTAGTTTTACTTTATTTTGTTTTTATAAAAAATATATTGAAAAAACAAAGCAATTTGTATGCTTACAATATTTTCTGTTGCCTGAATGCCAGTAAGAAACAAAATGTATGTTGCTAGTAGACACGCAGACAGGTTGACGTACAGCACTGAGCGTATTGACCTGATGTGGCTGTAATGCATTCAAATGGGATATTGTTTAAGCAATAAAGAAAAAAAAATGTAACAAAAGCAGAACTTTTCATATAAGCTAAACTATTAATTAATTTTTTAATATAAAAAATGACTAAATTCCAAAGTTTATTTTAAAATTCAATAAATCTTTAAACTCTAATGTACCGCCAAACTACTGCGTGAACAGCTAAAGTGACCACCAGAAATATGACAGAAATAGAACACCCAACTTTAGTGACAGTGCTGAGGGCATCTGAGTCGAAGTGCTGTAGGATCAATAAAATAGTATACAATTAAATAGCGTGTTGTTAGTAATAGTGTGTGTTGTATTTTTAAATACACTTTTAATGTAATAAATATAACTTATTAGATTACATACAGGTGAATGTCCAATGTTAACAAGCACAGCGAAGCTTGTCAGGTGATCACATTTACAGGAGACAACGTTATCAGATACACCAATCAGCTGACATCCTTTAGTTGACCACACAAACTTGGCGCTTTATTGGAGTAAATGAAATTCAATGTATATATATATATATACATATATGTATATATATATATATCATATCATATTTTCAAAAACTCAATGTTTCCATGTCATAAAATGTCCAAGAATCGTGTGGGTTTACTATAATTTCAAAGTAGATCGTATGTTTTACCTCTGAGCTCTGTCTAAAAATACACACGTGACTTCAGAGTTTATGTCCTGAAAAGAAATTGTTGGCTGATAATTTTACTCTAGATGTCTTTACATAACAAAGGATTGGATGTTTAAACCATATATCAAAATAAGATTATCCATGTTCTGTAGTTAGTATAGCATGGATAGATACACGAGTTTAATCGTTGATTATTAAATTTGGCAACCCAACTTACGCATGAATGCCAGAGTGTTAGAATTAGGACTTGCTTGCGTTTGTTTTTCTTCTTCTATCATTTTTAATATATATTGCAAATAACAAATTATTTTGAAAAAACACAACACACATTAAATTTGATCAAGATTTTTATTTCACTGATAAACAAGTAGACCCCTATTTCAGTTTACTTTACACTCCGATTATATTTATAACACATATTATGTATAATTATCTATGCAATGTTGTGATCAAAGAACGAGCCGGAAAATAGCAACGATATCAAAAAGACATCTATATTGTGAAAGTATAATTAAGTGTAAAGTCCTACCATTGGAATGCTAAAGTTGACAAAAAGGGGCTCTTTGAGGGCATTATTGCTTGAAATTAAGAATGACACAATAGCAGAACCTATGGTCTTTGTTGTTGTACCGTACCTAGAGACAAATGAATATTAAAGAAATAATAGTTTTATGACTTATGTATCCAACTTATTAACTTTTAAAAAAATCTTAAGAGATTCGTACAAATACAATGCAAATCGATTACAAATACTTTAATATAATTTTTGTCGATCAATAGTAGAACGTAATAAAGAAAATGATTATAATGATTAATATAATACATTATCCATTTTTAAATTAAGACTCTAAAATTGTTTATGTATTATCCAAAGTAAACTATTTAAAAATCACTTTGGATTTACAGAAAAAAAATATTTAGAAATAGATAGTTGATTCATAATGTTTAGATCAGCAATCCAAAAAGTTTTTACGACAGTTGCTAATAATATATTAGAGACACGATTGTAGCATAATAAATATGAGCTTAAGTAAAATGGTTAACATTAACTCTATGCATTTGTAAATATTTTATAATAAATATAAATTTTATGATAAATCATTGGTAACTAGTACTTTAAAAAAATAATAGAGGATATACAAGTAAAAAGTTTATGCTGTTTTTTTTTAAAGAATGTGATAGTAAGAAAACGTGTAAAAACTTTTCAAAGCTCTGGAGAAAATATATTTGGCAAAACACGGAAGCGTAAAATAAATGTGCCACTATATGAATTGAAACTAAACTACTTGAGAAGAAATCAAATGGGAACTTTGTTTATAAGTACTATCATAGATTAATAATAGAAATGCTAAATATATGATCCGTACTAGTGTTTTACCCGTCAAAAATGACGGAGATTTTCAAAGTAAATATATTTCTGTTTTTTTAAACTGCCCTTTTGCGTGAAAATGGTAATGTAAATAATGGAAAAATGTGGAGACAAAGAGAACAATGAAATCATATTTCCATATTGAACAATTGTATGCGGACGTTCCAAAAGAGTTATATATAGTGCAGTATTTATTTTTCAAAGCTTTTAAGTGGTGGGCTTTCTAAAATCTACCGTTGAGAAACGACGTACGTAGCAAATTATATCTTTTGATTGTATATACGAATATATATGTTTTGAGAAAACTTCTGGGCTTTATAAGTTTTCATTTATAATAATGACATATTCATGATAATTAATGCATTGGGAATTACACACAGCATAAAGTGATATTACAGCAAAACAGTTTGATGTTCGAAGTATTCACAAATATAACAATTATGAATGCAACAATACAATACCACAGTGCAATAAAAATAAAATAAGTGACTTTAATTTGATTTATATCATGTACATCTGTGTTTAAGCTTCACTGAAGATTCATATTTACAATCAAATATATATACGTTTTGAGAATTCACATAAACGCTTTCATTACCTTAAGTCAGCACCTTTGACAGATCTATTATGACATTGGTCCATACAATATTAGCACAACTTTATCAAAAACGTGTAAACTAAACAATACAACTATTTACTCATGTAGAGCTCAAGGAAAGAAACGGCTATGTCATATGTTTTGTAGTTTTGAGATAAAGAAGCTTTGTTATTAACTACATTTTTTTAAAAAGTCACATAATTGCATTTTATCTTGAGGTCTTTAAATGTGAATAACAAATAACTATTTATTTTACATGAAACATTTGAAGGTTACACCCACTGGAGTTTCAAGCCCCTGCAAATTCCTAGATGCGCTGCTTCATGTAAAGTACAATCAAACAAAAAACTATTGTGTGGGGATAATATTTTTAAATATGTCATTCTTTTAAACACACAAATATGCACTCTTTTAAAGTATAAAAGAAAAACAAACGCTAAACTGAAGCATAACCTGTCAAACGTCATTTCCAGTAATAAAAAAGTGTCAATTTAGTTCAAAACGCATCAAAACTTTACAACCAAACACAATCCAAAATGTAAATCTCATCAGCCAAATAATGGTATTATACATTGATTTAGAAAATTAAATTTAGATTAACGTACATAATATAAACATGCACAAACACAAAAAACTAACATTTAATAAAATAATAATAATATTAATCAATATACATATTTGCAATGTATGTTCCGTACATGACGCTACCGATTTTAGAGAGCAGCGGTCAAAAATCAATTCTTTTCGAACGTCCACAAAAAGTTGTTAAATTTGGAAATAAACTAATAAAACACAAATTAATGCAATAAATGAAAGTTGTATACATTATTATATTTTTTTTTTTTTGTTATGAGGAACATTTGTTAAAAATAAATAGACTGCTGCTAAAATATATTTATTTTGAAAACTTCTGTCATTTTTGTCGGGTGTTACCCTATTTACAGCAAATAAACCATGGTTCGTTTTACTTCGTTCCCCTTAAACATTAGTTGCAGCTTAAATAATGACACCACCTCCAAATATTTAATGGATAGAAATAAACTAATAATTTTTCGAACCAATATAATAAACATTATTTTAAGTCTATATTTTTATTTATTTTTAATCGGGTGTTACCTCACGTAGCGTCACGGACGGGACGGAAGTGATGAATGAAACGTACATTACAAATTAAGTATATTGTTAATATCACTACACAAAAAATTTATTAACATTGAATTACCTCTCAACTTCTTGAACATCAAATGTTACAAAGTCACTGTAGTTGGCGTACTCTGCAACAGCATATGGAGTTGGTCCTGATTTAAAAAGAGATTAAGATAAATTCAATTAGTTGAGGCGCTATACGATTTACCTGAATACAACACATATTTGTTTACATAAAAAAGAGCATATTTATACAAGAGGTAGCTTAAACATTTTTTAGCAAGATCTCTTTTTAAAAAAAATAACTTCAAACATTTCTGAAATATTATGTCAATTTGTTAATCAATGAGTTTGTTATTTAAACAGTTAACTTGCCTTTTAGGTTTTTCCCAGAAAGAAACAATTGAAATGATGGGGTGAGCAGATTACTGGGTTCTAATTGTGAAGAATTTGGATAGGTTTTCCCAGATATGAAAATATCATCAGTAGTTCTGTCCAATAAGACATCTGCAGTAATCAAACACATATATATATAAATAATCTTATAATTGTCACTTTAATTTTTTTTTAAAAAAGAAACAAAATTTCATTTTGCACAAGCAATACAAAATAAACGTATATTAAATGATATCTTAAATCGTACATATGCTTTGTTTCATACAAAACGCCATGCTTATCAATGGTATATGCCTAGACGTTAATACATATTAACTTGAATGTTATTAGTTTTGGAATGATTTAAAAAAAAAAAAAAGAAAAAGCCATTTCTCAACCGAAATCCAGACGAGAAAAACATATATATATTTTTTTTTAAAGTTGTGGATTCAATGACACATATTAAATATAGTATTACTCATATGCACTCTATCTAAATGTATGTTGGGGATGAAAAACAAATTCTTCATCTACCGTTTGATTTTATTTACAATTTTCTCTTATCAACTCTATTATGATTTCTTTATATTTAATTTCACAAAATAACTGCAAAATTGAAAAACAAAATAAACACAAATGTTATTTTGAAACTATTAAAAGTTTCAGCATCACCTTGCAGTAAAATACGATTCATAAAAAAAATAAATTTCCAAACGTACACATGTTACTGTTCTGTATTTCAATTTTACTATTGATTTCATTTTTATTCTTCAAAACTCCAGTTGCGAACGTTTCCATTGTGGTAATCAAAGTAAATCCAGTTTCTTGTGAGATGTTTTTATTGAAGTTGTTGTTTGATGTTATCAGACTGTTTGCGATAAAAGTTAAATTCTGAAAATTGTTTAAAAAATATGTAATTAGAAAGCGACGGTACAAAAGTAGTTTTTTTTTTCCTTTTTAATTATGATTCTGTATAGAATAATTCATAAAATACTAAAGGCAAATATTTGGTAATTCAATATATTACCAGGAATTAAGCCAAGTTATTTGAATTGATGAAAGACAGAAATATTTTGAATGTTGTCACACGTTTATTTAAACAAAACAAAAAAAAAAGTGTACTGCTGAGCATACGAAACAAGTTTTACAAGAAAAATAAAATATTTCGATGGCTTATACAATCACAGCAACTTGTGATCACTAACGCCTTTCTTTAAAAAAAAAAAGAAATATCTCTGTTTCAATATACATTTTTAACAATTTTTAAGACTTTAAAAAAATGGGTAATGTTAGATTTCGCAGCACAGAGGACTCGTAAAAAATACTTTACAGACTCAATCAAGTTTTAGTAATGAATTAAATGTATACATAACTACACTTTGAAACCCATTATCTAATTTTTTTTAACATATGAGCTATGGCCAAGAGTTAATTTTTTTTTTCAAACGCGTAAATTTGAAAAAAAAATGAATGCCTAACAATTGTCAGTGATCAGAACAAGTACAACGTTAAAGTTAAGTATGCCCATTTTTATTAAGCTTAAAGAGGTAATTTTGAAAAAAAAAAGAAGAAATAATTACGTGATTTAAAAAAAAAAAAGACTTTGAGATTATTTTTACATTGAAACCTTAGAAAAATGTTCAAGGCTCCAATGTCCATGAAAATTCCAAACAGATTTATCAGTTTTCAGAAAATTACTTAAATCATTATGAAGGGAAAAACACACATGTGTTGTTAATGTGTATTTGCATTGTCTCTGCTAAGATTGATTGTGCAATATGCATTTGACAGTTGAATATAGTACAATGCTGCTGAAAAAGACTGGAAATGCACACAGTCTTCAAGGTGGGCCAGTACTTAATTAGGCTCCTTATTAAACTGATTGCAAACTCCCGGAATTTATTGGACTGTAGAATCATTGGAGCACTAGGCATAGTAAAATGTTTACGAACTGGTCTGCAACTTCGTGTCCCCTATTTCTCTTCAGGGACTTGGTGGGGTAATATTGGTACACCATTATAAGCTTGTATCACCATTAGAACAGGAAAAGATTTGAATTCAGAAAATCTCATTGGCTTGATTACATTGACTTTTTTTTACGCCATTTTGTTTTTTCTGGCAAGGTTCACTAAGGTTAATTACATAGTTCAATTTCAATATCATGACCTGTATTGTTCTGGTATTTGGGTGAAATTTCGTTCAGCAAATTCTCTCGTCCTCAATAACCCATAGCCAAGTGGGCTTTATCAAGTATGTCACATATCTCGGAGTCCGCGACGCAAAACAAAATGGCACTCACGATCTCTTTAACAGTGTACTTACCCTTTTTCCCAATCATTCCATAGCCACGTATTTCTTGTTTAATTGTTCTTTTAGCCATTTTCACATCCTCCACAAACATTTGTTACCTGTTTTTTTTAAATCCTTTTTTTGGCAGCATTTGCTCTTACTCTGGATACTTTATCGTAAAACCGTCATTGCATGTCAACATTGTGCGATTTTTGTCATTCTCTTCCGATTGGGTCTCACAGCAAGTAAATGGGAAACGTTAAGGGAGTAACTGAGTGAAATATCAGCGAGCAAACACTGCTGTTCTTGTGTTTGTGTACATTATTTCCCCCCGTTCATTTTACTATCATTATACAAGTCTGCGGCGTATGCTACGCCGTTTGTTGTGCACAATTTATTTTAAGTTGGGAAAATTTAAAGATAGCACATTAGAGATTAAAGAGAAACTTACGAGTGTGTAACTGTCAAAATGTGTTTGAATTATTTGCTACTTCTTAAAATTGACATCAGTAACTTTAGCAAAATCATTTTCATTGTTTTATGATAGGTGACAATTTTAAACATATTTTTAAAAAAAATGTTTACATCTCAGAAAGAACAAATATATTTGAGGTATTTAAATTAAATTCAGCCAATTACGGTTTGAAGATGTGTCCTAATTTACTAATAACCTTAAAAGTCACAACATCCATGGTCGACTGTGACATAATTATTTTCTCTTCAGCTATTTTCATGGTGTTAACAATGTTTTCAATTTCTTTTGATTTCAAATTTTCATCGTCTTTTAAAGCCTTGATCAATTTTGTAGCAAAGCTCTGGACTGATTCTTGAATTTCAATTGATTCATTTGTACTTTGAAGAAACTCGACCTGCAAACATTAATAAAACATCAAAAATTGAAATAAATAAGATTCATGTATTTAAAAAAAATTAATACACGTTATTTAATATAACACACATTACATATGCATCGCACATATCAATCTAAATCTGTATAATTTTAAACCCATTCCATTTTTTTTTAAATTAAGACAATACAATTTGATCTTTGAATCTTGTTGAAATAAGCAACGTATTTAGACAAATTTATTTGAGATCACTCTCTAAAACATTTTTGTGAAACATTAAATAAACAACAAAAGACTTATTTTCTTTGAGGTACTTGAAAATATGTATCCATTATACCATTATCGTTTACTAACTTACTGTTTCTTTTAATATGCTTAGATCTTTCCTAGTGCAATTTTCAAAATTTATGTCAGACCAGCATCCACCATATGTACAGACCCTTGTTATGTGGCCTAGAAAAGAAATATAACATTTGCTCAAAATTTTAACATATTGTTTTTCATTTTAAATATTATTTAGAATAAAGTATGTTTGAATTGCAGTATCCCTCTTTTTTTCAGTATTACTTTTACAATGTGTAAAGGAAATATGAGTAAGCTATTTTAGTAGTTTTCTCAACACATGCATATCGCTACCATTGTACTTTATTCCGCAGCTGACATTAAATGTTGTTCCTACAGGAGTCTCAGTAAAAGTAATTTCTTCTTCTTTCACCGCGCGGCATGTCCGGATTTCCCCAGGTGCTTAAAGACAGGAGCAATAAAAGTGTCTTGTAATTATAAAATATAAATAAATTATCAATTGATTTTGAAAAGCGATTAAAATAAAGGAAAAAATGTCTACTCGTACATATGTTATGAAAATATAATTAAATTAATTACACGTGAAAATAACTTAAAAACCTACGTCCGTTTTTTCTGCAAATGAAGTGTTCGGAACTCTCACATGGATGTCCCTGCCACTGAAAGTTCTTATTTTTGATGATAACCCCGCAAGTGAAATCTTTATGCGTCTGGTTTTGGTTCCATTTGAAATATGAGGACTTAAAAATGATTTTTTAAACATTAAAAAATAGCATCAAATCTATTTAGCTATATCACATGTGGCAATCTCTATCTACATGAATACTTCATTTATTCATGATACGCATTCAGGGATAGCTGTGATGGATATTAGTTACAAACCAGAGCTGCACACCTCCGTGCCAAAACTAAAATAGCAAGTCATAATTTGTGAGCTACTTTTTTTTTTATTAGGCGAAACTAAAAGCACACACAAAAACTGGTTTGCAACAACTCGTGTCAAGGTTCTCCAACGTCTGAAATGAATTTGGTGTGCAAATCGGTTTGAAAAATGAAAAAAAATCATGGCCTAAGACACACGTTCTGCTCCTACATTCAATTTCGAAAAAGAATCCGCGAAGGTTCTGGACAGCTCTCTTTTTTAAATCTAAAATCTTTAATTCACTGTCCATTAAGGACGATCTACAGAGTATTATTGGCAATGTAGCTGCCGCACTGATTAAACTGTATAAAAGCGTTTGGAAAACATCAAGCTACTGGAGAAAAATGAACTGTGTGGATATCGAGCCTGTGTCATCAGTACACTGCTATATGTGATCGAGACATGGACCACTTATAAATTCCATGAGAGAAAGCTTTAAGTTTCCACCTGAGGCAACAGCGTCGCATCCTTGGCATTAAATGACCGGAAAAAATAGTAAGTACTTGATGCGGTCCAATACCCAAAGCATTTTATTTATCCATACTGAAAGACGCCTAAGATGGCTTGGACATGTAAAGGAATAAGCCCGGGTCGCTTCCCGAAAGAATTCGTATATGAAGATCTCTCATCGGAAAAGAAGGTTGCCCTAATCTCTGATTTAGAAATGTCTTTGAGGGTGACATGAAAGCAGCTAGAATAAGCACATGCGACTGGGATTGTAAGGCAAAACATCGATCTACGTCGCACAAAGTTGTCAAAGTAGCCGAGAAGCGAAGGATTGAGAAAGCTCCTGATAGAAGACCTACTAAAATGTCGAACATATTGGAAAGCACAGAGCTCGTGTGCAAAAGCTTTTATAAAGACTGTTATTTCAGGGTTGAAGTGCACAGAAACACGAGGAAATGCAACCCAACCCATTGGTGCTTCATTATCGTCGTGACATAAGGCTATCATTGTTTGTTTTTTTAATTTATGTTTTTTTTTTTTTTTTAACTTTGATGAAAACAAGTAAACAGTAGAAGAGGAAAAAAACATGTCATAAATTTATTTCCTTACCTTATACATGACAAGTGTATACATTCTCAGCTGATAGCCAACAAACGTAGAGGTAAAATGTTTGACCGGTGCTTCAAAAAGAAATTATACATTTGCTATAACTGATAGATCACATAGCTATATTGTTTTGTTGTTGTTTTTTTTATTTTTGGCTTTTTCAATACGAATACTATGAAATACAATATGTGTAAAATTATAAAATTTTATATAAAACTTGTCATTTGCCAATAAATTATATGTACATTGCTATATATATATATATATATATAT
>MUZC01001120.1:81525-96738 GCA_002072015.1 Radix auricularia | reverse complement strand
CATATATATATAAAAATTAATAAAAAGTAATTTTTAACCAAAAATCTTTGTCTATAAAGTGTTTTAGCGAACATAAATTTATAACAATTACATTGTCAATTTTTTATCAAATGTCTATCAATACCTTTACCACTCCTATAAAAAAAAATATTTCTATTTTTCCGCACCGCTGTGATCGCAACATGATGTTCAGCTTTTCTAATCCATTAGTGCAATGTTTACACAAATCCTTACCTCGTGTATGCATTGCCTTGGCCTTCGTGTTTCGTTATTCGTTTTTTTTTTTTTTTGCCTTTATATCTTCCCCGAACCTATTACCTGGTACTCGCAGGACTAAGAACTCTTTTTTATATGTTAAAAACAACCTCTAAAGTAACGAGGTTGACTATTATTACTTTGATAATTCCCCAACTCAAGTTTTGACACATTGAATGCCAGTTTAGAGAGAGCCTTTATTGCGATGGTATGTTTTTTTTATTGACTCTAGAACTTTTCTTCGGGTAGGTCGGTAGGTGTGTTTGATAGCAATAGATGTCCCTAATATAGAGCAGTGCTTTTCAAAGTGGTCGTTACCGCCCAAGCCAATGAAGCTGTTGAGTTTCCCAGAAAGCGGTAATATGTTATGTTGTTTTGATAGGTTGTGGGGGGTGGGGCGGGCTGTAGTGGAGTATTTAGATTAATTTAGAACAACAAAAAATGAAGACAAAATCCCAAGAGTGCGGTAGTGTTGGGTTGTTTACGGTGACAAGTGGTGATGGATTAAAAAGATTGAAAACCATTACCTAGAGATAAATAAAATATTTGCTGTTCAACAAAAGACTAACCGAAATATTATAAATAGGTTCATTAAAAATACAATTGATATTGATATACTTTTATTACACATATTTTCAAGATTTTCATTGAAAAATGCGATAAATGTGTACAAGCCGAGTGCAACTTATTTACTTTAAAAATGTGTATATTCATCTTTTATTAGGTAGCGATGAGCCCAGTATTAAAACTGGTTCAAGTTTTTCTTCCCGTCCGGAATTTGGGCGTGGCATAGGTTGCCTGGAAAAACCAGGAAAGCCAACACTTTATATCATTTAAAACTCCAATACGAATGCAGGACTAAACACAATCCATAGATAAGCGGAGGACGCAGTAATCTTCTGTATGGAAGGAGCGTCTGTAACAAATTAGATAAGTATTAATAAATGCATGAGCGTAATACAAATAGGGTTCTACAGTTTTTAGCTTAGGAATTTGAGTTTGAAAATTTGCTATGTCGTAAATATTGTGGTTGAAATCGGTGACAAGGCGGGTAACTTTGCTAAAATGATCGTTGTTCTGGCGGGATGCATAGATTATAGTGTCTAGCTTTACAGGTATCTGATGTCAGATTATAGTGTCTGGCTTTACAGGTATCTGACGGCAGATTATAGTGTCTAGCTTTACAGGTATCTGACGGCAGATTATTGTGTCTAGCTTTACAGGTATCTGACGTCAGATTATAGTGTCTAGCTTTACAGGTATCTGACGGCAGATTATAGTGTCTAGCTTTACAGGTATCTGACGGCAGATTATAGTGTCTAGCTTTACAGGTATCTGACGGCAGATTATAGTGTCTAGCTTTACAGGTATCTGACGTCAGATTATAGTGTCTAGCTTTACAGGTATCTGACGGCAGATTATAGTGTCTAGCTTTACAGGTATCTGACTGCAGATTATGGTGTCTGGCTTTACAGGTATCTGACGGCAGATTATAGTGTCTAGCTTTACAGGTATCTGACGGCAGATTATAGTGTCTAGCTTTACAGGTATCTGACGTCAGATTATATTGCATAGCTTTACAGGTATCAGGCGGCAGATTATAGTGTCTAGCTTTACAGGTATCTGACGGCAGATTATAGTGTCTAGCTTTACATGTATCTGACGGCAGATTATAGTGTCTAGCTTTACATGTATCAGGTGGCAGATTATTGTGTCTAGCTTCACAGGTATCTGACGTCAGATTATTGTGTCTAGCTTTACAGGTATCTGACGTCAGATTATAGTGTCAAGCTTTACATGTATCAGGTGGCAGATTATAGTGTCTAGCTTTACAGGTATCTGACGTCAGATTATAGTGTCTAGCTTTACAGGTATCAGGTGGCAGATTATAGTGTATAGCTTTACATGTATCAGGTGGCAGATTATTGTGTCTAGCTTTACAGTTATCTGACGTCAGATTATAGTGTCTAGCTTTACAGGTATCAGGTGGCAGATTATAGTGTATAGCTTTACATGTATCAGGTGGCAGATTATTGTGTCTAGCTTTACAGGTATCTGACGTCAGATTATAGTGTCTAGCTTTACAGGTATCTGACGGCAGCGCATCGGTGGTTAAAAGATGACATACAAAGGAGACATTCCAGTGTTATTTACATTTTCAACAAGAACTTTTAAGAAGGGTTATTTTTGCCATCAAACATTTTAATTTTTGGCTTTAATAAAAATTAACGATTAATTAATCGTTAATTTTTTCAAAATTTAATGATTAAATGTACACATCACAAATTAGAACGGCGGCCTTGAACTACAGGACTCTGCTAATAACACGTCACCAACTATGGTGTGATATAAGAGCGTTTAATATGATATAAGATGTATAATATGCATTTAAGAAAAAAGTAAATCATACCTATCACACTCTTCCACAGGAAATAAACCGTTCAAAGACGGACGTACCCTAACGTATGAATGAAAAATTCACTCGGCCCCACATAGTCACCTCTAAGTCGAGCTATCCACGACGTCCTGTAAGTGTAAGTGTCGCTAGCAGCACAGCGCCCATGGATTATGTAAGATGCCATCAAACGACCATCTAGTGCGAGACATGTCGTCAGCCCAAAGCATTGATCTGTTCACAAACCGAGGCATAACTTGTCTGCAAGGACCACAACCACCCACACCCTCAAACCCATGCGTCTTAATTTAAACACGGGAGCGCTGGTATCGTGATTTATATAACTTAATTCTTTCATAACTAACCTTCGTAACGCCCCCACGTAACGAGGAAAAAAAAGTTATCGCTTTTCTTAATGAAAAATACATAAACGAACATGCGTCACACTTGACTAAATCCTGATTCCATGAGTAGTAGCAGAGAAGGAGGACACCAGTCAATGTTAAGGTAACTGACCCCTTTCATAATGTTGATCACCCGTCGCCTGTAGCATTCAGTTTTAAAGATGATATGAAAAGGTGAACAGAATAAACCGTGTAAATCATTTGTTGAGGGTGGCTAATGTTTGTTCGTTTAATTGAGAAAATGGTGCCACTGATTTAGGACAGGGAAAGGGTGTGTATGGAAGATATAAGAAAGTTATTAAGTTTCGCGTTTTCGGGAATCATTGAATTTCTCAATTTGGATGCGCCGTGTAAAGGCCCCATGACAAAATGGGCACCGCCATCCGGCCAAAAATAATAAGCTCTGGCAAGGACTTAGCAAAGCATCCCTGAAAATTTATTCATGACAAATAGACACCAGTAAAGAACTTCAATGAAAGTTTCCTGACTATTCTATTAACTGATACAAATGACCACGACAAAAGGGCCACAACCAACTATTTGCGCGCTCCCAATATGAGACTTGCAATCGTTAGGAAGGGCAGAATTTCAGTCTGACTTTATTTGATTCATTCTCTTGTAATGAAAGATTTCATTTCTTTAAAATGGCGCTGCAGGAGCACAGAAAGACTCCGATGTGCCAGTTTGTTTATAATTATTGCACAATTTATGCTTGTTTTAACGAGACGAACAAATTCACTTCCACTTTATTTTTACTTTTTTTTTTTTTTTAAAATTTTGATTAAATAATATTTTTCTTACTTTAAAAATAAAAAGTATAATAAAAATTCCGAATTAGTAACCTTTTTTTAAATATATAAAAAAAAATTATCCATTACAAATGAAAGTTAAACACCACTATCCATTCATGCATGATATGGAATACAATTTTGTAAAGCATTGTAACGTCACGTATGGACTTATCTCTCAACCCCCTCTACCCATTGCCACCCACATCCAAAATCACAAATATTTATTATTGTCACTCTGTCTGAGACCACCGCCTCCTACGTAATGCGATGGCCCGTAACATGACACCGATGTTATGATATGGAACTGTGCAGACGACATATCCCACCACTTATTTACTCCCACTTGGTTGTCCTCGACTGAATGAGACAAAACAGCCAATGATTTTTCATAAAATATCTCACGCTATTTTTTTAAAAAAATGTTTATCACCCCCGCCCCCATTGACAATCTCTCAGAAGTTTTGAAAAACCACCATCCCCACGCCTCTTTCTCTCTCCCCACCTCCACAAAAACACTGAACGCATCTTCCGAAAACGTTCCGAATTTGGAACAAAACTTTATTACAAGTTTAAGTAGCTTGTAGTATTTTTATCTTCTAATCTTATATGTTACAGACGCTCATTGTATACAGAAGATTATTGCGTCCAACGTTCATCTATGGTTTGTGTTTAATATTCCTGCATTCTTATTAGAGTTTAAATGATGATAAAGTGTTGGCTTTCCTGGATTCTCTCAGACAACCCATTCCACGCCCGAATTCCGGACGGGAAGAAAGAAAACATGTATGTGTTTGTTCTTGCATACGGAATAAGAAAGGCGTTTTTATCCTTATGTCTGTCTGAGTGTTGTATTTCTAAATTAGAATTAATTACTTTATGTATAATTACTAATTTACTCTTGGTTCTTCTATCCTCTAGTGTTTCAAGGTTTAATGATTTAGCTAATGGTGTTACTCTTGTCAGTTTTTAATATTCTTTAGTAATGAATATGGCAGCTCTTTTTCGAATTTGTTATAGTTTATCAATGTTTTCTTTGGTGGATGGGTCCCATACAGAAGATGCATATTCTAGTATAGGTCTCACCAGGGTGAGGTAGCATTTTAGTTTTATATCTTTGTTACATTTGTAAAAGTTTCTTTCTATAAAACCTAAGATTACGCGGTGTCTCAGGGGTGTTTCTAGCTTTAGAAAAACTACAGTTTTTGTTTTGTTCTGTTATTTGACATCACAATTCATTATCTTCTTCTTCCGTGTTCTCAAAATCTTTTTGAAGGAGGAGTTAGACCACAAGCCCCATATATGTGATGAACTGCGCTGTGACTGTCAATTGGTTCAGTCCACCATATAGTTTAACGTCGAGGGTAGCATCCTGGGGCCAAATGGTTGTTCGGGTATGGTGGTACAGAGGGCAGTTTTGCAGCACATGTTCCGCATTTTCTGCAGCTGTCCCGCAGAAGCACATTTCTCTTTGTCAAATTCGTAGTTTGCGGAACATGTGCTGCCTAAGTTTGTTGTGGCCCGTCCTTAGCCTGAATATGATGTTTTGAGATTAACAGGGGAGTTTAAAGAATGCATCGCTTTTTGGGTGGTTTACGTTCAGCTCGGACCAACTTTCTGCTTCACTGCTTTTGAGAAACGCCTTTATTTCTTCGGGATGTAGGGGTTGGTCTGTCTGGTTTTGTTTGCCTCCAGTTTTTGCCAGGGAGTCCGCTGTGTCATTTCCTTCAAGTTCCACATGGCGTGGGATCCATTCTTTTGTTATTTTACATAGATTCAGTAGTTCTATATCGAGTGACTGATTGATCGAGTTGTTTGGGTTTTGGAGAGACTGGAGCACTTTTTTTTTTTTTGCATCAGTGACATTGACGTAGCGAAGTGGGGGGCAAGGGGGCAAATGCCCCGGGTGGCACTTTGCCAGGGGAGGCAAATTCCTGGTCGTTAATTAGTGTCTAACAAAAAAAATTATAAGAAAGTCGAACTTTTTATAAAAATAAAAGAAAATAAATAAGAAATTAATAACAGAAATAAAAGATGTATCATAAGGCATGTGAACTTTTCAAACGTCAAAACTTCAAACTTCTTATTGGATATAAATTCTTCTAAAACTAATGTTACTGTCCTTAATAGTACGTAAGTAGTATGAATCTGTAACACTGAAGTAGGGGTAGCTTAAATGATCCTTAAAATTTGGCAGGCGCTCCTGTTGTAAGATCAAAACTTTGTCTACATAAAACATGGGCCAATCGAAATCTCGGGGCGGCGCATTGTGTGTAAAGGGAAGAGGCAGCTACCTCGTTAATTAGCTTCAAAAATGAAAAGCGTTGAAATAAAGTTTATTAAAATAAAATAGAGCAAAGATAAAAAATTCAAAGAAGTAAATGAACTATATTATATACATGAACATTTCAAATTCCAGAACTTCAAACTCCCTTGTGAATCTTAAGTCTTCTGATATTAATGATATTGAAGTGGGAAAACAAAGGGGTTGAATTAGTGTACGAATATGACAATATGTTTCTGGTATATAGATTGATTCAAGTTTGATTTTAACTTAAATAAACTACTGGAAATTTTTTTTTTGGTGTACGTAGATGGTAAATTCTACCAAAACATTATTATAGTTATTTTAATGTCTTTTGATTTCAAGTATCAACAAAAATAATGAACAAACCTATTTATTTAAAGAAATTAAAACTTTGCACGCATATATCCAAACGTAGCCACCCACAAACAAGTGCTCAATATTTCCAAAGTTTTTTTTAAAAATTGGAAAGCATCAGAAATCAGATAAAAAAGAATTGACAAAGAACAACAATAAGTTGTGAAAAGAAAAAAAAAAGTGGCAGGTCGTTTTTGTTTTAAAAAAAAATTGACATTATTAATGCCCGGCAAAAGTAAATATGTTTTATTTTCGGTCACAGAACGGACAAAACTTTTGCAAATAACGGCAATATTCCAAAACCAATGCATTTGCTTGCCAAGTACGATCGAGCACTCACAGAACGTTGTATGAATAAAGGTTTTAAAAAGTGTCATCTAAAATTCAAACTGAGCTCATAGCAATTTTAAGAGATAAAGTTCTCGAAAAACAATCCTTTGTCAGGAACAAGAAACCCCATATTGTTCTATTGTATTCGATAGCTCTTCATATATTTCATACAATCACCAAACAAGTCCAGTTATGGGATAGGTAATGATCGATTGAAAATTAAAAAAAAAAAAAGTAGACATTGTAGAATCTTTAAAATATTTCATTGAAGTAACAGTGAATCTGCTTACATTTCTGAAATGATTTTAAATAAAAGACGATCTTAAAATAATGGATTGCAGGGGATATGCATGTGTTAATACTTCTTCTTTATGGCTGGAAAGTATACAGGCGTTTAAGAAAGACGCAATAACATAAACTCTCACTGTCAAATCTTGCTCAAAAAGTTCATTAAATCTAATCTGTTTACATGATAATCCAACTGAAACGAATTATCTATTTAAGTACTCTAGAACGATGTTACGCATTCTTATTCATGCCCTTAATCGTTTGGAATATCTACTTCCTTTTACAAGCAAGGCTTCAGAATGCAAAATAGTGAATATACCATAGAGCCATTTCGAAGGCTATAGAAAAACTGACAGAGGCAGAAAGAAAAAGCTAATCAGACCAACAGACGCAGGAACTTTGCTAGTCACAATAAAATCTTTTTATTTTCGAATCTATGTCAAAGTTGTACGAAATAATTTATAAATGTATAGTGCTAGAAAAAATGCTAAGCAGAAGATGCTCACAGAGAAATTAATGGGATACTTTAGTGGAGACCCCGTCCTTTAAATCGAATCTTCAAGTCAAAGTATCGGACAGCAAATTTTTGGTGATCCAAAATATGTATCCATGTTATTTAGAAAAACAGTTGTGAAGAAAGTTCTATTATTCATAAGATGAGATTACTGTGGAAATTCATGTGAAATTTTGGCAGGTATGTAGAGTTGAGTAAACGTATACAATTTTCGTACATCGGGCGATCTGCTGGACTTTGAAATGATGCATTTAAATAAGAATTCAAATGATATTGTCCAGCAAAGACTACTCCACCCCACATGTAAAAAAAATATATATATAAAAATAAATAAATAAATAATGAATGAAAGACCACTTGATTTATAAAAGTTTATTAAGATATTTAGGCTCCAAGTTACCTTGCCTAAATTAATATAATTAATTTGAACATTGCTTACTATATAGTCTTAAGTAATGCAAGGTCTTAAAAATAGCTAAAATTAAGTTAATGAAAAATTAATTACAAGCAATACCGATTACGTCAAAGTTTTCTAATCTATATCCATTTCAATTTTGGCTAGTGAGGATGGCAAGGCTGAAAACATTGATACACGAACGATGGTGCAATCATGAAAAACAGAAAAATTTAATTTTATTTAAAAAATAAAGCTTTTCTTTTTATCTCTATTACAGTGTCATTATTATTTTGTAATAAAAACTATCTTTACTTTACAGCGTTAACATTTTGTTCGGCAAAAAAAAAGGGGGGGGGGCAAATTTTGGTTCTGCCCCAGGCGGCACATACCCACGGTACGCCGCTGATAAGTGAGCATGACAATCAGGTTGTTTTTGGAGTGGGGGTGGCATTTTAGAATTTTTGCAGTAAGCCCTAGTGCTTTTCTAATTTCTTTCTGCTCTAGACTCTAGCGCTATCTGAGAGACTTCCTATGGCAGTTGCTTTTTAAGGTGTTCTCCATTAGGCCATTCTTTAAGGATGCCGGCTCCTCCATATTTTGTGTTTTTTACTGAAGAGAAGAGCCATCATGAAGTTTCAGGGTATTGATCTCTGATGATGTTTTTTTTAAAACTGTTTCTTTCAGTACGTCAGTTGTGTAGTCAGATTTTATTCCTATGTTGCTTAAATTTTCTCTGATTTTTAGAGGTGAACTTGGGTCCCAGGGTGGGGAGTGGCTGTGGGGTTGAGTCGCTTCAATCACGATGTTATCAATTTTATGTTTACTTTTTAAAGTTTGGCTTCTTGTTTAAATTTTGAACTATGGAGTCTTTTAGTAGAGTGGGATTTTTGCAGCTTGGGTTTAGGAGGGTGATGTCCTGATGCTTCTAATTTGGTGAATTGTGTTGAGGTTTTGGTTTCTCGTCTAAGAGCTTAAGGTAGCTAAGTCCTCCATGCCATGGACCATGGTTCTGATTGGGGTAGTTTTCATTGCTCCTGTGTATAAGTATAATTTTCAACAAATGAATAGAGTTAGTTAATTATACATGTAATTGTATTTATTTATTAGGGAAAAACCACATGTCTGATTTAGTCGAAAATTTAAATAAGTTATTTAAGGACAAAAGAAAATATTTTGTTTCGCAATATTTAATAATAATAATAAAATAATATTTAATGACATTCCCATAAAAACTCAATTTCGACATGAGCAAATGCGACTTACGTCGGGTAATTTGTGAGTATGCCAATTTGTACTTATTATTATTATTATTATTATAAAAAGCTAGATCTCGTTTACCAGTAAATTTTAACGTCAATTTGAATTTTTTTAAGCACCGACTCACGATTCAATTTCATTTTATAAAAAGAAGAAAATAAAAATTCTGAAATAACCATATTATATGTGTTTTATAGGTTTAATTCACATTTTTAATACATACTATTTTTTTTCCTAACCCTTCATGTACAGAACTGGCAAGAAGGTGAAATGTAATGGCGGAAGTAACTTTATTATGATTATATATTTCGACTACTGTGGCAAATATGCTGCTTAGAAAACATATTTTTGATTAAATTGTGAGTTGTCAGAGTATTAATTACTATTTTCACTCAATTGCGTCAAGGGTTAATATTTTATCAGTTAAATTACTCAAGGTCTATTCACGTATTCGCAAAACAATATCTTTCTTCTTTGATTGACATCTTTGTTTCTTTTGACATTTTTTGGCTTGAAACTTGAATTTAACTTAGTACTGATTTGTACATTTGTTTGTTGTCTGACTCGGACTCTGAGTGTAGTCGTATGCTGTAACACCGTAACTTTAACGGTAGGCTATACTGTGTAAGCTAAATACTAAAAAATACTTTATCTAAATCTAGTTACTATATTATATTATACTATATTACTATATTGAACTATATTGTCTATTGTACACTAATTACTAATACTAATAGTAGTATTAATATTAATAGCACTAAAATGTACTGTGTTTTAATTTTAAGTTTTTAAGTACTTATTATAAATAATAAGTTTTACATATATAATATATTAATATATAGTTGGTAGGAACTCATTTTGGACACAACTGTGACTCATAATTTATTCTACCCAGTGGCGGCGTTAGGTAAGCGCGGGGCCTAGTGCCAGCAATGACCCTGCGGGGCCAGAGTACTAGTAAAGATCGCTAAGCACCAGTATGCTATGGTATTTAAAAAAATGAAATATCTTGATTATTGTGTAATTTTAATACCGCGTGTCACCTTTTTATTAAATTATTACAAGTTCATTATTTTCTCTGGTCTATAAACAACGGTTTATTCTTATTGAAAAATGACGTGCCGGTTACGACATGATTTAAAATGCAATTTATTGGCAGACATATTGCAAAATAATGCGTTTTGCTAATTGAAAGTGAACTGTGGATGTCGACATGCAGGATACCTTGACCCTAACTTATTACAATAGCGAATCACTGCCATTCTGATGACACAGTTTTCAAAAAATAACTAATTTAGTAAATCTATTGTGAATGACGTGTACACAAATAAAGGGGATTGGCTGAATGGTACATCTGACCTATTTTCCGCCAACGGTGTAATGCTTTCAAAGACGTCTAGAGCTACGCTACAGAATTTGACCTTCAAAAAGGATTACAAGAGTGCCTCTTTCGTTTCTTTACAATCGTTTCCAGCATACGCTCTATCATCCACTCTTTGGTTCTACATGTATAGGCTATTAACCAGGACGAGACATGTTCAGGACCGAAACGCGGGGCCTACCTAAGCGCGGGGCCTGGGGCAGTCGCCCCAGTTGCCACCCTCCTGATTCTACCAATGGTTAAATGGCTTTTGGACTCTGCACTTTGTAATATCTGGATGTTTGTATATTTTTAAAATTCTTGATTTAAAAATTTTATTTTTGGAAAGTGTTACATCTTAAATATTTATAAAGTTTGAGGCTGTATAAGCACAACGCGGTGGTCGAGTGGTAGCGCGGTAGCGCGCTCGACTGGCGTACCGATGGTCACAAGTTCGAATCCACGCAAAGGCGAGGATTTGTTCCCGGTGCCTGAGGAGTCCCCAAGTCACCCAGCTCTGAATGGGTACCTAACTAGACAATAGTTAGGCAGCTGGGTAATGCGTGGAACCCTTATAGCCGTGGCCTGTGACCGCTGCATCACTTGCCAACAGATCATCTCTCATGGTCTGTGGACGCAATTATATTCTGCATAGGAGCGTCTGTATATCTAAGATAAGACAACTACAGAAATATTAAGTAAAAATATAGCCAAGGGGTACATTTTTAAATAATTCAGAACTGGAGCTTTGAAACAGGAAGTAGACTAAAAAATAATATATAAACTACAGGATACTACCGAAATACTTCCGGACGTCGGATGTCTTTCTCCATCCCTACTCTAAACAGTGCTACTAAGACTATTGTGTAATGATAATAACATGACTAGATTAAACAATAAACTAATTGTGATTGTAATATATCATAGTTGCAGTAACTAATAATACTATTAATAAAATAAAAAGGCCTAAGCAAAAATAAACAATAACAATTCAATATGCTCACATTTGATTTCATTTTGACTTTGACTCATTTGTATTAGTATTGTAATTAGTAAATTAGTAATTATATTTACATTAAACTATGTATATAAGTCTATAAGTCATCAATCAGTGTCTATGGTGCTACAGCTCATGTAGGGCTTGAGCCTACCTCACCACCTCCTTCCACACTTCCATTGAGTTCTAAATATTGAATGCCTTTCTTCTCCAGCATTGGATGACACGTTGATGTAAAGCTTTCTTTACATCATCCATCCATTTATAATCTAAGCTTAGGTCTTCACTTGAGCCATTTTCCTCTGCCTCCAGGGTTCTTTTTGTGCATCCTTTTTGCTCCTCTGTCATTTGTCATTTATGTCATTCATTTTAATTTTAATACTTGTGTTAGTTATTTGTACAGACAAAAGCATTAGCCAAAATCTATACTTTTGTATTTCACTTATTAGTCAGTTAAGAAAGCTTTAATTTAAGCCTATTGTTTTGATTACACAATTTGTTTGTGTATCTTGTATTTTATTTAAAAGCTTCATTACAGTCCTATTCTATGTGATATTTCATTCTTTTTAAGTGTCCTGCTAATTGTAGTCTGCCCTTTTTTATTTCTGCTACTATCCTGTAGTCCGAAGACTATACTGACTAGTAAAAATACATATTCATTTAGGACACCAATTCAGTGAAGAGATAGATATCACATTAGTAGCAGTGCAGCTGAGGCGTTTATTCCACACTTAATAGATATTTTTTGTTGTTGGTGATTAACAATGAAAGATATTTCATTATAATTTGCAAACATGTTAAAAACAATTTACTTTCAAAATGTTAAATGTTTGATACCATGACTATGAAATTATTGGTAATTTATTTTTATTTTAAAAATTAAGCAGTATCTTTATCAAGCCAGTTCTAAGCATGCCAAGCCTAACTTCTTTACCCCTGAGCCTCTCTGAAATATTAGAGGCTCAGGGAGGACCTCTGCGAGAGCTTGAGATCTGGGCTCTCCTTTGCCAGTGTGCAGAATCTCTTCAAGATATTATAATTAAGGGTGAGTCATTTTGCTTAAATGTAATAATAAGTGTAATGATAAAGTTGATAAAAGTGGATATTTTTTCCTCCCTTTTAAAGAATTTTTATTTGTTAATTTTTTAAATATAGTGTCATGGTGCGTATTATGTTAAACAATCTTTCCTATCGCGCAATAAGGTGTGCATTATATTGACAATACTTTTTATAAATACATTCACGATCGGTGAGTGCTATATTAAACACGTTTTACGAGACATAATTAGAATTTTGTTTTGCCCTGAGTATTATAATGAACATCCTCATACTAATGTCTCGTATTTTAAGGATTTATAATAAAAAAACTTGTTTTTTAAATTAAAAAAAAAAATTTGTTGCTTATCTCTCTTGAAGTGTATATTTTTTCTCCATTGAAAATTAATGTTTTTTAAATTTTTTTACATATTTTTTTAAAACTTCAATTATTTTGTGTTTAGGAGAGCCAGTTGAAGAAGCATTTCGACACATGATAACACCCAACAGTTTACTTGTTAGGGACAATGGGACAGTGGTCCTAGGTGAAGTTAATCAAAATCTCCATGGCTCTCTCTACATGGCTCCAGAGTTGGAGCACACCACAAGACAACTATTATCTGATACTGCTTTTGAAAAGGTAAACTCTTTAAGTTTACAAATAGGTAGTTTAAAAAAAAATTATATTTTCTCGTTAAAAACTAAAAAGGTTTTTTTAATTTGAAAAAGGTAAGGTGAAATAATTATGTGTCTGTATGCAGGATGAAATATAAAGTATAGAGTAGAAGTTAATTTGAAAGATCACTAAAGAAGCCTTTAACAGTACAATAAAAAAAAGGGATAACTGGAAAAGATATCCAATTGTTATACTTAATACGCAGTGAGTGGAGGGTGGTGTAAATTTTCTACATTAGGACAGATGCAATGTTCCCTCTAAGGTTTGTTGGTCCAGTAAAAAAAACTGTGTGCAAAGTTCATCTATTTTTTGTGCAATATTTCACTAAATTTGCAGCACGGTAAATCTAAAACTGCTGCGCTGCGTATGTCAGATATAAGTACATTTATTTTAAAATATTTTTACTTTCATTGTTAACAAGATTTCAGAATCCGTTAATCTTAGCTTTCTGTTTAATTTGGATTTCACCCAAACGAAGGGTTATATTAATTAATTAATGAAATTTGTTATTACCTTTTTTTTCTTTCTTAATTCCATATATTTTTTTAAAAAGTAAAATGGTTCATCTAGACATTTTCTTAGTATTGAATAAATGTTGCTTAAACTAATCTTAATATCTTTTTCTTTTTCCCCCCCTAGATGTTTGTCTATTCATTAGGCAGAACTCTACAAGTTGCTTCTGAGTTTGGTCTCAAAGAGAGTGAGGTATTAGGTTTTTAACTCTCTTTTAAATTAAAAAAAACAAACTAATGCTTTTAGAAGGTGAATTAAAAAATTACTTTTTTAATATAAAAAATTACTTTTTTAATATTGAAAATGATCACAAAACACCATTCTTGGGTAATTTTTTTTTTTAATTTATAAATTCCTCATTATTAATACAACCACTTTCCAGACGTAATAACTGCCTCCATTTAGAATTAAGCACTTTTATGGTAAAAAAAGCTTCTTATTATTTAGGAAGAGTGAAATATTATTTATTTCAATTGATATTGACTTCATTTTTTTGTACATCCCCTTAATTAATTGTAAATACATGTTTAAAAATTATTTGTTTTAATCAAACAGGTCCTAAGCATTAGCTATGATCTGGACTCTCTTCTCCAAGCTATGAGTGAGCGAAATGCAGCCGTAAGGCTCAGCTTAATGCACATTTTGGAGGTTTGTTGGGCTTAATCATCATGTCATATATACAGATGGAGGGTGAGGGTAAATAAAACTAGGCAAGTAGTCAAGGGAAATAGGGTGAAAGCAAAGATAAAGCTATTAACAAGAGTTATTGCCTCGAGCAGCTTGCATACTGCTGGATGAAACTAGGATAAAACTAATAAGAATGCAGGACTAGACACAAACCATAGATAAGTAGGATGCAATAATCTTCTGTATAGAGGAATGCCTGTAACAGATAAGATACGATTATGAATGACTAAAGTTGCACATGAGTGTATTTTAAAAAACTCTCAACCTTAATAAAAAAGTTGTCATTAGTTCGTTTTAAAATTGTATTTAATTGGTTTAAATTGTATTAAACAGAATCTTATTGCTCGGCTTTTCAGGCTGAAGAGAGAATGTGCACAGTCATGATCTGAGATATTTATTTGTACTAAGATGTCAGTTGTGACTAGGGCTGTACCAGATGCAAATTATTTGAATGCCAGCCGATTTATGAAGTCAAATCCGGCGGAGCCAGATTTGTAAAAGTGGTTGGATTCTGGGTTTGCCAGAACTGGAGCCAGTATATATATATATATATATATATATATATATTCTCTCCAGTTCTGACAAACACAGAATCCAAACACTTTTACATATCTCTCTCCGCCGGTTTTGTCTTTATAAATCGGCTGGCACACAT
>MUZC01001120.1:30920-81450 GCA_002072015.1 Radix auricularia | reverse complement strand
GGACCCTATTTCTTTACTCTTTCTTAATGTTGTTAAGACCGTTCGTTTTAAAAGACCGTTTAAGTTTAAATATATCGCCGTTTTGCGGTGATAACCAGAATGAGCCATACTGTGCCTTCGAAGCCACTTGCTTGATTTTCCTTACAAGCTACACAAATAATGGTGTATCGTGACCTATATATGACTCATGACAAAACGAACTCTTCTCTATATAAACGTACACAAATAAATTACGTACTCCTTTCGAACCTTCAACTTTGACATATTTTAATTAATTCTAACCAATAGTTAAATGGCTTTTGCACACGGCCACTTGTTATGAATGAAACAATGAGAACAAAGCAGTAGTACAGTACATGTAATGGTCAAAATGAGGTTGAAGGATGAAAGGTTGCCAATGACAACAAGATTGCACACGGTACATTTTATTATTCCATACGATCCCCTCAGCTTACAATTCCTTCGGTAACTTGATGCTAATAGGACTAACCAACAACAATGGTGTGGGAAATTGAGAGTGGGGGTGGGTAAACTGTCTGTTGTCTGTTATATTATATATTTTAAAATCTGGGGAGCCTTGTTTACAGTAAGCAGCCTATGATTTTGGTATCGTCCCATCACTAGCGTTAATAAATGATAATGTTCATGCACATGTTTTTGGAGTTTTTTTTTTAACACAACAGCATTTCCGTTATTTGTTTGATGAAGCTATCGGCATGCTATAAAATTGTACATACATGTTTGCTAACAACAAAAGGTATATGTGCACCAACTGACAGCAGAAATTTACAAATTTAAAATAAAACCATCGTCGATTATCGATAAAAAATTTTATTATTCTCCAACACATCTCTGAAACGTATATATGCAGTTACTTTGTGAACTGTTATTGAACGATCAATTTTATTGGTTAGCTAGCATAAACGTAACCAATCGTAAAACTTTTTATAAGACTCGCGAAAATACGGAAGTGAGATGGTGAGTGGCAACGATAAGTAACATTTTCAAAAGCTGGCGATTTAAGTTAGCAACACAGGTCTCAACACAAGAGGGCTGTGACGTCACCAGCACACATCGCAAGCTATTTTTCGTGGCCTTGATGGCCATTGCCATAGTACCAGAAGCAACACAGCGCTGAGAGCAAAACACAAGTGGGCTGTGACGTCACCAGCAGACCATGTTGAGACAGAAATCATAGCTAACATTTTCAAAATTGGCGATTGGTCATCATGGGGATCGAGATAACCGATGTTAAGTGGCAAATTTGACCCTTTTTTGTGCTCGTGTTATGAGGTTTCGGCGACTTAAAAAAATCGAATTAAACGACGAGAAAATGCTAAGACAAAGAGAGAATTTGGCGGTTCCAATAAAAAACGTCGACATAATAGGGTGGTCGAGCTAAGCGAGCTCGAGGTAAGTGGGTTCCACTGTATATATATATATATATATATATGTATATATGTATATATATATGTATATGTATGTATATATATATATGTATATAATAGGGCTGCGGAACTTAATTATTAATTTGATTAATCATAATTTTTTAATCGATTAAAATTAATTTGATCAATAATATATAATAAAATATTTCCAAACAAAAATTTTCCAATCTATTAATAATTTATATTTTAAAAAATTTATTTAGACGTATATATGTCAACAAAAAGGTTTTTATTCCTTATTTCTTGCATAGCAGAACAAATTTGCTGTATTACTTCACAAAATTGGAGCTATTGAATTACTGTGACTTGACCGATTTCACACAATAATGAATCGCAACTAACGGGATCTATATATGTGTGATAAAAAATATAATTAATCGATTAAATTTTTTCCAGATTAATCAAACAAAATTGTTTAAATCAGTATCAGCCTTAATACACATATGTATGGGCTCTAGCGGCCAGGCAATTTTGAAGTGAAATCCTGCCGGAGCCAGATTTTTAAAAATCCCTGGATTCTGAATTAGCCACAGCCTCAGCTGAAATCCGGTACACCCCTAGTTGTGACAAAACCTACTTTTATTTTATTTAAATCCATTGATAAACTTAAATTATTGTGTTCAGGCTTGTGCTCTCCAAGCAAGCCAGCATCCCAACAAGCCCCCACATACGTACACATTGTCCAGACTCTACAAGTCTGTGCTGAGCAGCAATTCAAAGGTATTTTATTGCAACTATTTAGCTAGGCAAGTAATTTGAGCACACTAGCAAAAATAAATAAGCTTTTTTTTGTTTTACTGTGATGAATCACTGGAACAGTTGGTTATTGCTATTACTTTTTCTTTTTTTGACTTTTCACAGAGGCCCTTGCATGACACTAGCTTTGACAGCAGCAGGAGCTCTGTACACACCATGACAGTTCGACCTGGACGAGCGAGAAAGCCCCGTCCTCATGTTCGACATCGACATGACAATCAAAGGACATGGTCTCGATCCCGGTCAAGATCCAGGTCACGCTCTCATAGCAGAGAAAGAGGTACATGTATACACATTCTAAGTTTGAGTGAGGGGATTACTTAATTCTTTGTGAATTGTGGGCAATCACTAAATTTGAAATCATATGTATACTTTCTGGTACTAATTGTACTTCCAAGTAGACATTGCAATAAGCTATGACCCTATAAAAAAAATTTAAAAATTATTGTTTTTTTATTGTAATTAAAATGATTTTACAAAAAAAAACAGATAAGGCTAAGTTTCTGTTGTTTGTGATCGCAAAAAAATATAAAATAGGAGAGAGATTTACCTCAGAGCCCACCTTAGTTATTAAATGTACACTTAACTGGGAATTATCCATTTATCTTTTAGAATTATTTAAAAGATTTATGTCTTACAGGTGACAGGGATTCTGGCATTTTGACAGCCAGCTATCAGGGATCAATTCCACCACAAAAATTAGGTGACCAAAGAGAGCCGTCGATTAATGATGATGCAGAAAGCAAAGTCATGAATGCACCAGCATCATCTAGCCATCACCTTCTCAATACTTCCATGACGTCTACTGGTAGTGAACTTTCTGAATTTCACCCAAGACCTTTTCAGGTGATCACATAAATAATGCATGCAAAAATAATAACAAAGTCTGATTTATTTTTCCTTTGATTAAAAAAGACTTATTTTTAAAATTTGCTTCAATACTTAAAGATACATGTGTTTTATCTTCTGAATCAATTTATTTTGATTGACCTTCCTCCCCCAAATAGGCCCCAGCTTATTCTGCAGCCCACTCTGTTCAAGGTTTGCTTGGCTTGAGACAAGGAAGTCCAGCATACCAGAAGTACATACAGTTAAAGGAGCGACAGATTCGTCTTAGACAAGCCAGGTTAAGACCACTGAATTTAAAACTAAATTTACAACTGTTGGATCAACTGGTGTTTAATTTTGCCAAATAATGTTTCAGTGATAGTGATGCTGGCTTTTTGCTAAATAATTGGAAACATCTCATATTAATAACATCTGTATTTATGGCCATTGCCCATATTTGTTCTTGTAGATTTTAATTCTGCATATTATCAAAGGAATAAAAGAGTAATATTCTAAAGGTCACAGTACCAGCCTCACTATGCCATCTTTTGCCTTATTAAAATTTCAAGCAATGAATTTCCAGGACAGGAAAGCAAGCATCTGTTTTGAATGATGTTCGCAGTCGTCTAATGACACCAACTTTGATGTCGTATGAGAACATGACTGAAACACACTCTATGGCTTCTCTGATGTCCTACACACTTGGTAATACAGAAATCTTGCTATCAATTGAAATATATTATCTCAACAGGAGCCATGCTAATAACTTAAATCATTCTTGGTTATCGAAAATATATTTTTATTAACTTAATGTTTCATGCCCCAGAAGGTTTTCGCAAAACCTCCGCCTCAATCCCACAAGGAATCCCCTTAGTGCAATCAACGGGTTATGAAATTTAAAAATTTGAATAAAATGTACTTATATTATTATTGTCATACTGACTTCATTTAAAAAAATAAGAATAGTTATTTTACATAACCAAAAAGACTGTCTTTACGTAAAAACTATTTTTACCTGTAGTCTAGATCTAATAAAGTATAGCAAAATCGCATCTTAAAAGAAAAACCAGTAAAAACTAAAATAAACTTTGCGAAACCAAGCGATAACACTAGCGAGGGAAATGGCCGCCATGCCGGACGTCGAATACGTCATCTTTCGCGCACTGAAGAATATTTACTTTCTGTGATTTCGTGTCTAAGAGAGAGTTCTATCGAGAGGCGCATTAGCGGGCATTGGCAATACAGACGAGGCGCGAGTTTCCAGGCTTTGGGGCATTAAACATTAAAGTGATAAGAATAATTTTTTATGACATTTTGTGCTAATTCCTTGTATGATATCAATGTAGTTAACCTAAATAAGGTCCAATTTAATTTTTAAAAATCTTATAGTTATTGAGCATTTACTTCATTTCTGTTAATTCAAACATCTTTTTTGGGTGTGAGAGTATTTAAAATTTATTATTATACCTTTGTTTGCGCGACAACTTGAAATTAAAAAATCTATTAATAATTCTAAGGAGCTATATAAAATACAATTTGAATAGGAATTTCTGTGGTTTCAACCCAATAGATAATTTGATGGTGATATCCAATATTTAAATCTTATATTGTCTTCTTACTTTTTAACTGAGAAAATTGTTGCTCTTGGTGCAGGAACATACAAGCCTGGACTTCAGTCTACGCTTGGATCTAATGCTGCTTTAAATTACAGTAAAGAAACTGATAGTGGAAGCCAGATGTCACTTTTTTTAAATTCTGGGGACTTAAGTGATACCTTAAGGTAAAATATGGTGCAATTCTTGGTTTATTTATTTATTAACTTTTCTGAAAATAACGCTTTTAATTAGTTTTAAAAATCATTGCGTTGTGCATACATATTTACTTAAAAGATTATCTAGCTTATTTTTTAATGAATCAAATTTTAATTTGTTTTTTTAAATTCAAATTGGCTTTTATGTGCAGGTGTAATGTTATTTCATTATTTTGTTATGTAGAGCTGAGGAGTTGCCAGTAGCAGTTCTTAGCTTTGATCCTACCTGGTTAAATCTTGAGAGGCCCACACAGCAGGCAGGAGGACAGCAGATGGTTCATGACATGCAGCAGGAACAATCATCTCGACCAGTGTTACAAAAGCAGCAACAGTTATCATCAGAGGCAGCAGATTCCCAAGAACGAAAAACAAAGTCAACGCCTGCGGCTGTAGCAAAACCAAAAGTAAAATATTAGTCTGAATGCAATAAAAAAAAACACTATTATGTCTTAGTGTGTATATACCAATGTTCCCTTTAAGCTGCACAGCCTTGCAGATATCCCACCAGCTCTGTGCAACAGTTTAGAATTACCACTCAGCAAATTTCTCATAAAGTTATTATGTCTGTGTTTGTTGGGCTTAAAATTTTGCCCCAATAATGGATGTTGTGCAACTTTGCATACAAGTTTGTTATTTTGCAAACCAATGAATGTGAAAGAGACTATTATATTTCCAAATTAATTAGTTTTGCTTCAACATTTTTTTTGCCTTGTAAGTTGAGGTGTTAAAAAGACTCTGTCTCTTTGGCTTAGGTAGCCCGAAAAGAATGTTAACAGATTTAATTGACCTAGGTCATAAGTGACCAATTAAAATTAAATATATAATAGTTCCCATGAAAAGAAAGGTCATAAGTGACCAATTAAAATTAAATATATAATAGTTCCCATGAAAAGAAAGGTCATAAGTGTGATCATATTAACCAAAAAAATTCCTTACATGCTTACTTTAATTTGAATAGCCCTATGCATGCACATTACTATCATTTTAATGTTCAATTTCTTAATGTTTCTTTAAAACAAAGTTATAAAATCCTAATGCGTGGTAATTTCCTCCCGTTAGGAATACTATGGTCCAGAATTCATACACAATGACAAAAAGCCAGCTATCAGGATTGCTATGCCACTACAAGGAGATGTAAGATTTTTCTTATTGTCAACTCTTTCAGGTTATCTTTTATTTAGGGTATGACTTTTTTTAAAACTTGAAATTTTGCTTTTATTAGATCTAACTTAAATGTTAATGTTTGTCTCTAGAGTGTGAAAAATGCAGCATTGGCAAGGCGAGTCATTATAGTCCACCTGACTGGTCAAAAGCTAGAGGTTATTTTAGACCCAAGCACTACAGGTCGACAACTATTTGACACTGTGATTCCTTGCCTAGATCTGGATGATTTTTTCTTTTTTGGTCTAACTTATATTTGTGGTGAGTCTGCATGAGACTAAAATTTTTTTTTTTAAAAGATTTCTTTTATTTTTTAAAATTAGAAAATGAATGTTATTATTCTTTAAAAACAAATTAAATTATTTCTTAACAATGTCTGAAGTTAAGTAATGTTTATAACTAAAGATATTAATTCCACAACAGAAGGGGAGCACTTCTTCTTGGATGGTGACACAAAACTGCACAAAGTAGCCCCAGAAGGGTGGAAAGAAGGTCCCAAGAACCACTCTCCACCTGTCAATTTCACATTGTATGTCAGGGTTAAGTTCTATCCTGAATCACTCACAGATTTTCGGTGAGTGTTAGTTTAAAAAAAAAGAAGATTATACAGTAATCCCTCTTTTATCACAGGAGATAGGTTCCAAGGCCAACCTGCGAAACTGAATTTCTTGGAATTAAGGGCACCAACTGTGTAGCTATATGTAATGGCTTGATAAGTTTACAGTTACTTTTTAGGGAAATACACATAGCTATATATATGATGTGATGTTAGTGATAAATATGCTGTGCAATAAAAAATGATGACTTTTACTGTCTAGCTGATGTCTGTATTTTACAACTCTTGAGATGGTGGTGACATTTCCTGGGGCACTTCTTCGAATATTACTACTATATTTAAAAACATGCGAAGTAGTGAATCTGTGAAAAGTGAACCGCAAAGCAGCGAGGGATTACTGTATAATGAATATTAAAAAAGGCTTATTACTATACTTGATGTTGAATTTGTCGGTGTAGCTATATATAATTTACTGACTTTAAATTGCAGCATCTGAACATAAATGCAATAAAACTGAAAAGTAATTTTTAAAAAACCTAATGTAATTGATATCTTAAGATGATCTTCATTGCTATACAGTGGTGATTCAGAAGTGTTGAGTGTTTCAGAAGTGTTGAGTGTTTCAGAAGTGTTCAGTGTTTCAGAAGTGTTCAGTGTTTCAGAAGTGTTCAGTGTTTCAGAAGTGTTCAGTGTTTGTTTCAGAAGTGTTCAGTGTTTGTTTCAGAAGTGTTCAGTGTTTCAGAAGTGTTCAGTGTTTCCTTGATGAATACAAATTTGATTTTCTCCAGCCACACCAGCAGCTACCACCTTCTTTACCTTCAGCTGAGGAGAGATGTCATAGAAGAGAGAGTGACCTATAACTCAGACACTCTGTCCAGACTTGCTGGCTTGGCTCTGCAGGTGGAGTATGGTGACTACAGCCAAGCTGAGATGGGACAGGGATATTTCCTGGCTGACCACTATGTCTCCTTCAAGGCTATCAGGAGGTTTGGGGGAGCGTATGTGGAAACTAATGCCATACGAGAACATAAAAACTGCAAGGGCATTGCAGAGTCACAAGCTGAAATTGAATATATCAAGGTAAGTAAAGAAATAAATCCATATTTCATCTGGCAATAATGTTATTAATTTATTAATAGAAACCAGGTAATTAATAAAAATCCATATTTTCATCTGGCAAAAATTGTGTTAATTTATTAACAGTAGACAGTGTATTTAATTTTTTTATATTGCGTTTTAAATAATTGTTTTGGGGGTTAAATGGCTTGTGTTTTAATTGAATTGCATTTTTTGGCTTGTAGCATGTGAGAAAAGTACAGTCCAAACCGCTTAAGTTGACGGCGTTGGGGTATGAAAAATGGCATCGACATAACCGATGATCGAGTTAAAGCGAAAACCAATATGGCGGCAAAATATTAACACGCGTTTGAAATTTCTTTATGTACATGTTGTGCGTTAATTAGTGATGGGACGATTAATCAGAATCGTATCGGAATATCGGGACCCTATTTCTTCACTCTTTCTTAAGGTTGTTAAGACCGTTCGTTTTTAAAGACCGTTTAAGTTTAAATATAACGCCGTTTTGCGGTGATTCCCAGATTGAGCAATACTGTGCCTTCGAAGCCACTTGCTTGATTTTCCTTACAAGCTACACAAATAAGTAAGCTACACATCCCCTCATTGTCCCCGAACCATTCTCTTCCTAATCATCTTCTTTGGGTCCCCTCAGCTTACAATGGACTCAGGATGGTCTATCGTGACCTATATATGACTCATGACAAAGCGAACTCTTCTCTATATAAACGTACACAAATAAATTACGTACTCCTTTAGAACCTTCAACTTTGACATATTTTAATTAATTCTAACCAATAGTTAAATGGCTTTTGCACACAGCCACTTCTTATGAATGAAACAATGAGAACAAAGCAGTAGTACAGTACATGTAATAGTCAAAATGAGGTTAAAGGATGAATGGTTGCCAATGACAACAAGTCTGCACACGGTACATTTTATTATTCCATACGATCCCCTCAGCTTCACAATGGACTTAGAATTCCTTCGGTAACTTGATGCTAATAGGACTAACCAACAACAATGGTGTGGGAGATTGAGAGTGGGGGTGGGTAAACTGTCTGTAGTCTGTTATATTATATATTTTAAAATCTGGGGAGCCTTGTTTACAGTAAGCAGCAAGCAGCCTATGATTTTGGTATCGTCCCATCACTAGCGTTAATAAATGATAATGTTCATGCACGTGTTTTTGGAGTTTTTTTAACACAACAGCATTGCCGTTATTTGTTGGATGAAGCTATCGGCATGCTATAAAATTGTACATACATGTTTGCTAACAACAAAAGGTATATGTGCACCAACTGACAGCAGAAATTTACAAATTTAAAATAAAAACCAACGTCGATTATCGATAAAAACTAAGAATTTCAAAAGCCGGCGATTGCCATAGTACCAGAAGCAACACAGCGCTGAGAGCAAAACGCAAGTGGGCTGTGACGTCACCAGCAGACCCTGGTGAGGAAGAAACTTGGTCCCTTCCCTTCCCTTGGTTATAAAACAATCATAGCTAAAATTTTCAAAAGCTGGCGATTGGTCATGGGGATTGAGATAACCAATGTTAAGTGGCAAATTTGACCCTTTTTTGTTCTCGTGTTATGAGGTTTTAGCGACTTTAAAAAATCGAAGTAAACGACGAGAAAATACTAAGACAAAGAGAGAATTTGGCGGTTCCAATAAAAAACATCGACATAATAGGGTGGTCGAGCTAACCGAGCTCGAGGTAAGTGGGTTCGACTGTACTTGTAAGTTTATTATAATTTATCTGCATATTTAAAAATGACACCCAATGTATACAGAATCTGTCCATGTAAATGATGTATTACTTTTGCAGCATGTTCGTCATTTGCCTGAATATGGAATTCATTTCCACCGGCTGTTTAAGGTAACATTTTTATTTTTCACCCAATAACCAGAAAATAATATTCTTTTAATGTAAATCTAATCTAAATCACAGAAAATGTTTGATATGTAAGAATGTATTTATTAATTAAAAATGTTTTCAATGTTAACAAGGCAAATTAAAACACACTTGGGATATAGTCTTTTTCCGGAAAATTTCTTTGATTACAGCAATTTCTTATATTTACACAGAATAAATCAAACACAGACAGCTTCATGTGGATAGGTTTGTCCCAACACTGTCTGGTTCTGGCTGAGCAAGAAGTGCTAGGGCGCAGAATCATAAAAGATTACCCCTGGAATGCCATCCTTAAAATATCCTTCAACAAAAGGAGGTTTAGCATCCAACCAAAGGTGGAAGGGGTTAAAGGAAAGCCACCCAAAATAAATTTCTACACAAACTCTTACAGAAAGTGAGTTAGCAGTTATTATTATTTTTAATATTTTGTTTGCAACAACTAATGTGATTGGTGTTAACAGTCTCACCCCTCATTTTGCAACAACTAATGTCATTGGTGTTAACATCTGAATTTTGATCTCCTGTACATTCTTAAGAATGGATAAAAATTTATTTTCTTAGACACATGTTTAACATGTTAAAATGATTAGCAGTCCTTAACTCTTAAAGTCCCATAAGGTTTTCAGAAAACTTCCACCTCAGTCCCATAAGAATTTCCCGAATTGCGATCAACTGGTTATGAAATTTAAAAAATTGCGTAAAATTCATTTATATTATTATTGTCATACTGACCTCATTTAGGATAAGAATGGTTATTTTGTATTCAATAGGCAATATTGAGTTTAAAACTATTTTTACCTGTAGTTTATATACTATTATTTGAGTAATAAAGTATAGCAAAATCAGATCTTCAAAAAAAAAAAGGTAAAAACTACCAAAAAAATTTGCGAATTGAGTGATAACACTAGCGAGGGAAACGGCCACCATTGCTGGAAATCGAATACATCTTCTTTCACGCACTGAAGAGTTTTTATTTTCGTTTCTAAATAGAGTTCTATCAAGGCGTGCTTTGATAATAACGGTGAGGTGCACATTATCGCGCTTTAACACTTTAAGAGTTAAGCACTAGTAACTGATATGGCTGCTAATTTCTGAAGGTCCAATATCTGATATAAATGTTTTGCTTTACTGCATTAGTAATATTTTGAACTTACAGGCTTGAAGCAGTTACTCCAAGAAATTATTTTACTTTTATTCAAAGCATTTTATTATCATCAGTTGGGCTTTACAGCCTATTGAAGGACCCTGCCCTGTTTCCCCACCTTCTTCAAATCAATTTATAGCGCTCTGCCTTTTTGGTGGGCTCCGCTGATTTTTTAAGTCCTATGCACTCTTGTTTAAACAATGAAATGTCTCCCTATAATATTTTGCCTGTCGATTAAGTTTTCTGTATTTCCAATCATACTTTCTAATTATTTGTTGTGTAGACTGCAGTCAGAGTTTTCAATTGTTGTGATCCATCGTTGTCTATCAGTGATAACTGGTGGGCCTATAGATCTCATCCATCGTTGTCTATCAGTGATAACTGGTGGGCCTATAGATCTCATCCATCGTTGTCTATCAGTGATAACTGGTGGGTCTATAGATCTCATCCATCGTTGTCTATCAGTGATAACTGGTGGGCCTATAGATCTCATCCATCGTTGTCTATCAGAGGGACATATACTTTCCTGGGGATATTTGACAAAAGTTATCTTGTTTTTATTTTGTTTTTTTTTAGTTTTATTTATCAATTATTGGACAAACCTTCAGAAATTCATTTGTGTTAAGTGAATTTTAACGATGCTATTAATTTCTTACAAAGTAGTGGTCATCATTTCAGGGGGAGATATCTGCTCCAGTTTTCAACTGACCAACACAGGTTTCAGATCAGGATGAGGACAAGACCAAGTAACATGGAAACACTGGCAGGTCAATCTCTCTGTTACATTTTGTTTGTTTGTGGCATAAACTAAAACATTTGGCGAAAGGTCATTTTCTTTTTGTGCAGCCAAACAATAGAATTCTCTACCATCACACAAGTCCTTCAAGACTTAACTTAAGACACATGTTTTCAAAATTTATTTTCAAAATTAATGAAACATTTCTTTTAATGATCAACGTAGCTGATGTATAACGTATTGTCATTTATGTTGTTAGTATGATATGACTGTTTATTTAATTAATATATGTGTTGTTATCTCCATGTAAAGTGCCTTGAGCCCGGCTCCTTGCTGAAATACAGCGCTACATAAATTATCATTTTATGATTATGATTATTATTAATAATATTATTGTAATCAAACCGCCAGATCTAAAAATGTTATAATAATTTTTAACAATCTTTGTTGATAATTATCATAAGAATTCTTTTTTTAACTCTTAAAGCCCCAGAAGGTTTTCAATAAACAATCCCTCAGTCCCGTAAGGATTTCCCATCAACTGGTTATGAAATTAAAAACATTGCATAAAATGCATTTATATTATTAATGTCATACCGGCTTCATATCTTAGAGGATAAGAATGGTTATTTTACGTAGCCAAAAGTCTGTCTTGAATTTAATACTATTTTTACCTGTAGTTTAGTACTATTATTTTTATAATACAGTATAGCAAAATCATATCTTCAAAAAAAACACCTTTAAAACTACCAAAAACATTGCGCATCGAGCGATAACACTAGCGCGGGCAACGGCCCCCATTGCCAGAAGTCAAATACATCATCTTTCACGCATTGAAGAGTTTTTAATTTCTGTGATTTCGTTTCTAAAGAGAGTTCTATCGAGGCGCGCATTACCACGCTTTGGCTATAGAGACGAGGCGCGGATTACCACGCTTTGGGGCTTTAAGAGTTAAAATGAGATATAAGATTTGAAAGAAATATTTTCAAATATTGTTAGTATTAAACCAGTCTGTAGGATTAAAAGTCATCAAGTAAATTAACTCGTCACAAAAAGTTGCTTATTACAAAGGACATAAATATTTACTTATTAGAATACTTGTGACTATTACAGGGGACTTGTCAGTAGAGTTTGTACCTCAGACAGCTGAGGCTGGTGCTGGTGATGATGTCATTGGAGAGGATGTTGACAACAAAGTTATACCCCCTCCTCCTTATGTGGATCCAAGCTTACAGGTAATGTCATAGGAGAGGATGTTGACAACAAAGTCATACCCCCTCCTCCTTATGTTGTGGGACGTGGTGGTCGAGAGGTAGCGCTCTCGACTGTCATACCGATGGTCACGGGTTCGAATCCACACGAAGGTGAGGATTTGTTCTCGGGGCCTGAGGAGTCCCCGAGTCACCCAGCTCCAAATGGGTACCTAACTAGACAATAGTTAGGCGGCTGGGGTAATGCGTGGAACCCCTATAGCCGTGGCCTGTGACCGCTGCATCACTTGCCAACAGATCATCTCTCATGGTCTGTGGACTCAATTATCTTCTGCATAGAAGGAGCGTCTGGTATATCTAAGATATAAGATATAAGATCCAAGCTTACAGGTAATGTCATAGGAGAGGATGGTGGCGACAAAGTCATACCCCCTCCTCCTTATGTTGATCCAAGCTTACAGGTAATGTCATAGGAGAGGATGTTGACAACAAAGTCATACCCCCTCCTCCTTATGTTGATCCAAGCTTACAGGTAATCAACAGCCAGGGGTATCATTAGTCTAAGGTCCAAGTTCTAGTTTTATGGTAACTTCTCTTTGTAGTACATTCAAGTATAGTCACTCATCTCAGTTATTTAAATCATCTCTGAAATTGAAAACTGATTAGGACTAGAGCTTGGGAATGTCTGTGTGAAGCGTATTGGTACCAATTGTAGCTTGGCGGGCCATAATGTTAGATTTATTTCAAAACAAAACAAATAAATTCAGATAATGCTTTTCAGTTACTACATTAGGAAGGAAAAAAATGGTTCTTGGATTATAAGAAAAGGTTTTACTTATACTTTTAAAAAAAATATTGTTTAAGGCATTGCCTGATGATGACGATGATGATGACTTTGAAGGTGATTGGGGAGGGCAACCCATGGCCCATTTAGAGCATCCTCTCCAGTATAGAAGGTAAGCATGTGATATCATGTCAGCTGTGCATGTGTTTTCATCATTTAAAAAACTTTAACCATTATCACACTAACAGCAAGGCATGTTATACTTTACTTACATTTTACAAAATTTTCATTCATTAAATAATAGAGTAATGAGTAGCAAAAAGATGTCTCCATAAAGTGACTCCTTTCATTTTGTTCAATAAAACGTTAAACAATAGGTTGTAGATGTTGTTTTACAAAAAGTCTTATGCTCATGTTAAACAATAGGTTGTAGATGTTGACTTACAAAAAGTCTTATGCTCATGTTAAACAATAGGTTGTAGATGTTGACTTACAAAAAGTCTTATGCTCATGTCAAACAATAGGTTGTAGATGTTGACTTACAAAAAGTCTTATACTCATGTTAAACAATAGATTGTAGATGTTGAATTACAAAAAGTCTTATACTCATGTTAAACAATAGGTTGTAGATGTTGACTTACAAAAAGTCTAATGCTCATGTTAAACAATAGGTTGTAGATGTTGACTTACAAAAAGTCTTATGCTCATGTTAACTCTTAATGTGCCTTAAGGTTTTCGGAAAACTTCTGCCTCAGTACCGTAAGAATTTCCCGAATTGCGATCAACCGGTTATGAATTTTAAAAAATTGCGTAAAATCCATTTATATTATTATTGCTATACTGACGTCATCTTTTAGGATAAGAATGGTTATTTTATGTATCCGAAATACTGTTTTGAGTTTAAAACTATTTTTACCTGTAGTTTAGTACAATTACTTTAGTAATAAAGTATAGCAAAATCTCATCTTCGAAAAAACAAAAGGAATGGAGCGATAACACTAGCGAGGGAAACAGCGCCATTGCCGAAAGTCAAAAACATTGTTTTTCATACACTGAAGAGTTTTTATTTTCCGTAATTTCATTTCTTAAGAGAGTTCTATCGAGTCGCGCATTATCGCACTTTGGTTAAAAAAAAACGGTAGACCGCGGATTATCGCTCTTTGGCACATTAAGAGTTAAACAATAGATTGTAGATGATCACTTACGAAAAGTCTTATACTCATGTTAAACAAAGACTTACAAAGTGTCTTCTTTCATGTTCTGTGCATGTTGCATGACTGACCTCTTTTTGCATCCATGCATTTTTATGTTAGCCCCCCACCATACCAACCCCCAAACATGGCCTTAATTCTTGGTGGATCGCATGTGTTTCCGGAGCTGAACCCCCTCCAGTTGCATGCATCCATGAACGATTTGACAAGTGGAGCTCTTAATGAACACCAGCTTATGCAGCTGTTAGGTAATCTGTTTGACTTGTCTGTTTCATGCTTACATCAACAGTTATGACTTGTCTGTTTCATGCTTACATCAACAGTTATGACTTGTCTGTTTCATGCTTACATCAACAGTTATGACTTGTCTGTTTCATACTTACATCAAGTTATGACTTGTCTGTTTCATACTTAACTTACATCATCAGTTATGACTTGTCTATTTCATGCTTACATCAACAGTTATGACTTGTCTGTTTCATGCTTACATCAGCAGTTATGACTTTTCTGTTTCATACTTACATCAACAGTTACGACTTGTCTGTTTCATGCTTGCATCAACAGTTATGACTTGTCTGTTTCATGGTTACATCAACAGTTATGACTTGTCTGTTTCATGCTAACATTCATCCGTGGTTAATGTTTAGCTGTCACCAAATTGGACACTTTATTAAAATTTTGTGATTCTTATAATTAGCAGTTACTTTGTGAAGAAAAATTTGTTTAAAATAACAAATATTACTAGGAAATTGCTATTGCTTAGCTTTAACCTTTAAAGAATTTTTTCCTTTTTACCTAAGATAAGGGTGGTTGAGCGGTAGCTGAGCAGTAGTGTGCTCAGTTGTCATAGCGAGAGTCACGGGTTCATGCCCCGGTGCTGGCAATGTCCCTGAATTCAGCCAGCTTTGAATGGGTACCTGACATTGGTTGGAGAAAGTAAAGGTAGCTGGGCATTGTGCTAGCCACACAATCCCTTGATAAGCTGCGGAAACAAATCTCTGATCGCTACTTCACTTGCCCTCATAGGCCATCATGGTCTCAAAAAGGGACTTCACTTTTTACTACCTAAGATAAGACTATTTTATGGTCTGATGAACAAGTCATCTTTTTTTGCAAAACTTAAAAAAAAATTCTGTATTTCAGACCTGAGTTCAGAGTCTCCAAGCTTGGATTCTGCACTAGCCAGTGAAAAGACAGACTATGAAGGTAATGAATATATTTCAAATTCTAATTATTTTAATCTTAACAAACTTCAGGTGATGATTTTATTAAATTTCATGTGCTGACTTTTTTAATTAATTCAATAGAAAAATGTGTTAGTCCTAAACAAGAGTTTTTTAACAATAGAAAAATGTGATAATTTCCTTTTCCAGATGTCTCTCCTCCCTATCCTAAACAAGAGTTTTTTAAAAGTGAATCTCAAATTGGCCGCCTTATATTTGAAGTCATGTTGGAGAAAGAAGGAAAGCATGGTATTGGTATTACCATCGTGGGAGGGGAGACTACAAACAGTTTGGACCTTGGAATTTTCGTCAAATCAATAGTACCTGGGGGTCCAGCCGAGAGGGATGGGAGAATAATGCCAGGTGACCGTCTGATAGCTATCGGAGGTGTCAGCCTGGAGGGCAAGCAGCATCACGAGGCTGTGGAGTTGATCAGAGATGGGGGCCCTCGGATAACACTGCTGGTGTCCCAGATTCGACCCCCTGGTACTATTAAAAAGCGCAGCCCTCAAGAAGAGCACGCCGACTTTAGGAAAAAACTAACCACCTCCTTAATAGAGTACCGCAGTAACAAAAATGGCCACAACTCAATCTATGAGAAGGATTTTTTTGACAGTGGCGCAAATGATTTTTTGCAGTTTGATGATTTTGTGAATAAAGCCAGATCACGTAGTAGTAGTTTTAGTGACCAGGTTTGTCATTCTGATGAGGAGAATTATGACTTGGAGCCCCCAGGCTTTGGTCAACGTTCTCTCACTTCAACTTTACACACACTACCTGCCTATCGTCCGCACCCTGCATACATTTCAAATTTGAGTTCCGCATTTCACACCAAAACTTCACCCCATGACCTTGCTGATGACCCTGACATAGAGATTCTAGGAGCTGACCACACAGATTTTGACGAGTGGGAGGCCATATTAGATAATCAAAAAGACAAAGTCTCCAAACAAAGCCTGTCTAAGGACCAGATGGAGGCTATGAGCGCTCACTTTGACAATGACAAGGTAAACATTCAAGGAGATGATACAGTGTTAAAGCTTCCTGGAAATGAAGAGTTGAGCTACAAACTGGACTTTCTATCAAATGACTGGTCACCTGAAGGTGCACCCACAACTCAAGCAGATTTTTACCATGGTCAGTTAACAAAGGAAGAGGAAGATGCCCTTCAGATGCTTGGAGGTAAGAATCTTACATTAGAAGAACCTGCTTTCAGGTTGTTTCTTTTTCTGAAATGGGATTGTTAAAAAAAAAAAGAATTTATGTTCAACTTTAAACTTTCCTCAGAAATCTGTCATTGATTATTGGGTTCAGATTTTTTAATCGATTAATCACATTAAACAAAAGTGTATAACATTGATTTAAAATGCATTTTATTACATTTTTAACTACCTGCATCAGTTATTTTTTTAAACCAGTCCAAATGCTGTCAGCTGAACTTTTAACATGAAAATTATACGTTTTTTTTTGTTGCATCAATTGGAAGCAGTAAATAGTTGTACATCTCAAATTTAATTTAAATTTAACGAAATAAAATTTGAATTAAATTGAATTAAATTTATATTCATATTTGCAGACATAGCAGCACTGGATGACAATGACTCTACATCTGACAGTGACTTTGATACAGCAGTAAAAAAAACAATTGAAGGACCCCTGAAGAAAACGTTTGTAAGCACCAAGACTAATAATGTTGCTAACCCTGAAGTAGGCAGGGGACAAGCTGAGAAGCCATCTAGGTGAGTTTTTAGGGGCCAAATATACACTGGTAGTGAGTTTTTAGTGGCCAAATATACACTGGTAGTGAGTTTTTAGTGGCTAAATATACACTGGTGGTAAGTTTTTAGTGGCCAAATATACACTGGTGAGTTTTTAGTGGCCAAATATACACTGGTAGTGAGTTTTTAGTGGCCAAATATACACTGGTAGTGAGTTTTTAGTGGCCAAATATACACTGGTGGTGAGTTTTTAGTGGCCAAATATACACTGGTGGTGAGTTTTTAGTGTCTAAATATACACTGGTAGTGAGTTTTTAGTGGCCAAATATACACTGGTAGTGAGTTTTTAGTGGCCAAATATACACTGGTGAGTTTTTAGTGGCCAAATATACACTGGTGAGTTTTTAGTGGCCAAATATACACTGGTAGTGAGTTTTTAGTGGCCAAATATACACTGGTGGTGAGTTTTTAGTGGCCAAATATACACTGGTGGTTAGTTTATAGTGGCCACATACACACTGGTGAGTTTTTAGTGGCCAAATATACACTGATGAGTTTTTAGTGGCCAAATATACACTGGTGAGTTTTTAGTGGCCAAATATGCACTGGTAGTGAGTTTTTAGTGGCCAAATATACACTGGTGGTGAGTTTATAGTGGCCACATACACACTGGTGAGTTTTTAGTGGCCAAATATACACTGGTGAGTTTTTAGTGGCCAAATATACACTGGTGAGTTATTAGTGGCCAAATATACACTGGTGAGTTTATAGTGGCCACATACACACTGGTGAGTTTTTAGTGGCCAAATATACACTGGTGAGTTTTTAGTGGCCAAATATACACTGGTGGTGAGTTTATAGTGGCCACATACACACTGGTGAGTTTTTAGTGGCCAAATATACACTGGTGAGGTTTTAGTGGCCAAATATACACTGGTGAGTTTTTAGTGGCCAAATATACACTGGTAGTGAGTTTTTAGTGGCCAAATATACACTTGTAGTGAGTTTTTAGTGGCCAAATATACACTGGTGGTGAGTTTATAGTGGCCACATACACACTGGTGAGTTTTTAGTGGCCAAATATACACTGGTGAGTTTTTAGTGGCTAAATATACACTGGTGAGTTTTTAGTGGCTAAATATACACTGGTAGTGAGTTTTTAGTGGCCAAATATACACTGGTAGTGAGTTTTTAGTGGCCAAATATACACTGGTGGTGAGTTTTTAGTGGCCAAATATACACTGGTGGTGAGTTTTTAGTGGCCAAATATACACTGGTAGTGAGTTTTTAGTGTCTAAATATACACTGGTGGTGAGTTTTCAGTGGCCAAATATACACTGGTGGTGAGTTTTTAGTGTCTAAATATACACTGGTGAGTTTTTAGTGGCCAAATTAGTATTTTTTAAAATAAGTTATTATATGATTGATTTATTTATTATTGGTTCATGTGATTTAAAAAAAAAAAAACTTTCTCAGACTTTCAAAAGTCAGACTTATAAAAAGCCCTGCCTTTAATTAATTTGATAGCAGAATAATAATGTACCACTGCATTGTGTGTGCATTGATTTATTGAAACATATATTATGTTATAAAGAAAGAAATTATTTCTTCACAGTGAAATGCAGAAAGCATCTAATGTTATTTATGAGGTTATCCTTGAGAGATCTGATCTTGGTTTTGGTATTGTGACTTGTGACAATGTAAGTTTTCCACATACTACCACTGTATTTTATTTTCAAAATCTTGATTTGATTATAACCTGTTAGCAAATATGACATTTGTTAGCTTTTTATGGATGGTATTCAAGGCTTGAAATATTTGCTGATAATAAAGAAGAAATTTGAGAGCTTATTCATATTTAATTCAAAGATTCAGTTTATTTCCATTAAAAAAAAGTGTGTGCTTTTTTAGTGTACCTAAAAATTACCTCTTTACCACAAAATTGATTACTTTGTGTTCCATATTCATCCAAATTTAAAAGAAAACATTTTATTTCAACAACTCAAAATCAATGTGGAAAATTTTAGGGAGCTACATTAGGTAAATGTGTCTTGTGTCTTCTGCTCAATACAGTGCAAACAATATAAAAGAAGTTTGCACACTCAAGGTATTTCATAATTTATAATGATATTTAATTTGACTTTGAACAGACTAGCAGTGATGCAGATAATGCAATGGATGGAGTATATATCAAAAATATTTTGTCTGGAAGCTGTGCAGAAAAGGGAGGTATTCTAGCCCCAGGTCAGTTGTGGTGTTACAAGACAGGCTGGCTTTTAACAATACTCTAGTTAATAAATTTTAAATAGTTTCTTTTTTTATATCTTTTAGAATTAAAGTTGATGCTTGTTTTAATTGATTGGATTAGGTCTAAGAGTTGATGCTTGTTTTAATTGATTGGATTAGGTCTAAGAATTGATGCTTGTTTTAATTGATTGGATTAGGTCTAAGAGTTGATGCTTGTTTTAATTGATTGGATTAGGTCTAGGATTCTTCATTGAAACACTAACAGTTGAAAGGTGAAAGGTGCTCCTCAATGCCATTACTATATACATTTAATTCTTGTCTGTTAGTTAGCTGGAGATCAAGTAGATTTTAAAATAGATTTTTAACTTTTTTTGTTGTTGTTGTTTGTTTTGATTATGTAGGTGATAAGATATTGGAAATAGCTGGGAAGAATGTAGAGGGCCACAACTCTGTTCAAGTAAATGACTTAATGAATGCAGCCCCTGACTTAACAACCATTAAAGTATTGCGTCCAGCACACAGGGATACAGTCCTTACTGGCAAGAATAATATGACAGACAACAATCAAGTAATTCTTCAAATAATGTTCTTTTTAAAAAAAAACTAACAAATACGTGTAATATATAATCATATTCCCAATTACTCTTCTTTTACCTTGTAAATGTGAGCTTCAGAATTGTTTCTTAACTTACCAATTGTATGAGAAATAAGTACAACCAAATAGGTTTACCAACTTGTCATTAAATATTTGCTCATTAAGCTCATTTAAAATCACAGCAATTCATTTGATTATAATTTTTTAAAATTTCATAACTTAACCCAATTAATACGTTTCACCGCTGTATCATCCGTGTACGTTTAGCCACTCTCTGCGTCACTGACGCTTTGTTTCAATTTATTAGTAATCAGACTTTTCCATTTAACTATTTTATTAATAGCTTATAAAACTTCTAATCAGAAAAGTTTTAACTTCTGTTGTGGGAAACTTCGAAAGAATTAGAGAGTTAGAACATGTTAAATGTATTTTGTACTTGATTTTTCAGTTTAAAAATTTTGTAACCAAAAAACAGCTGATCGAAATGGCTTCATTGATTACTTATCTATTAATTTTTCTATCGATGACTGATAATCAAGCAAACAAATTGATTTGAATGGACAAATCAATTTCAAATGAGGATACATTTAAAGACTTAGTGTTGACTATGATGACTAAAATTTTCTATTTTGTAAATATGTGTAAACATTAGATTATAACTATTTTATTGAATTTTAAAAAAAAATTGAAACGTGTCAAATGGAAAAAAATTCATAGCTTGATAAATTGCTACTGTGATGAAACTTTCCAGTTCTTTTAGACATACAATAAGACTTATTTGTTAGAAAAATTGTCTCTTTTTTTTTACATAAACATGCAATAATATCACCAAAAGTTTTTCTGGGGTAATTTTGTCACCCTTTTTAATAGTAGAAACTTATTCATTTTTCAATGACCTAAATTTTAATATGCATCATGATATAGTTTTTATAAATAGCAAAGCAGAGTTTTTCAGTTTAAAATCATGAGGTGGAATGGATTTTTTAACCTAAAATTTTACTGTGTACCCTTAAAAAATTGGGACGTATTGAATGGGTTAAGGAATTGAAAAAAAAATTAACTCGCTCAAGATAGTTGAAAACTGACAGAATGGATATGCTTTGTATATTTGAACAGAATGTTCTCAATGTACAGTTCCCATTTCTTGGTCTACACAACACTAAGAGTGAACAGAAAAACAACCACCTCCAATCTGATCAGGTATTTGAACCCATACACTCTGCCCCTGCAACCAAAACTCATCCTACATCTATGACTCTGTTAGAACTCATGACCTCAACTCCCAAGGAAAGGTTTAAACAAGAGAGAAAAACAGAGAAACATGACCCTCTGCCGGCCCTACGTCTTGGAGACTCTGAGTCCAACACCCAAAGTGATGTGGACTCTGATGTCTTGGACAGCTCCAGGTCAGAGCTGGAAGGCATATACAAGAACGCAGGGCTGTTGCTGGGGGAAGGCATATACAAGAACGCAGGGCTGTTGCTGGGGGAAGACATATACAAGAACGCAGGGCTGTTGCTGGGGGAAGGCATATACAAGAACGCAGGGCTGTTGCTGGGGGAAGGCATATACAAGAACGCAGGGCTGTTGCTGGGGGAAGACTCAAGACATGACAAGGAAAGAATGACAGCTGACCTCAGCAGTGATGACCAGACTGTCATAGAGGCAGGACATCATCGTAAAACACCAGATAATGTCCTGGATCTTGAGGCCAACACAGGGGGAGATGACACTGACAGTGTGTGCAGGTTCGATGAAAGCTCAGAGTTCTCTCACCAGCTGCAGGCTCTGAAGAATGCCCTTGATGACCGCCTGGCAGGAGACCTGGCTTCACCCAAATCAAGTGAACACTCCCCCGCTGACTCTGTTGTACAGTCGCCAGGGAAAGTCCTGGATCAGAGGCGCAAGTCCTTGCTTAGACAAGGTCATGTTGAGCTCATTCCACACCAGGAGGACCATGACGATGATGATGATGTTGTTGTCACCATGTATGGCCAGATGAAACCATCCCAGTCGTCTTACGCTGTGGATGTAGCAGGGATGAGTGTGAAAGACAAAGCTGATTTATTTAAAGGCATGTCCTCCAACAAAACAAAGGAAGCTATTGGGCCAGAGGTTGGCACCATTTTCTCTGTCACCTTTTTAATATAATCATTATTGATATTTGGAACCCTAGTTATAATATTTTTTTTTCTTAACACAAAAGTTTTTAAAATACTCCACACTTATTAATTTCTTCTTTTTAAAAAATTGTATGTTTAATTGTATTCATTTTTGAATTTAGAAATTATTATCACCGTTTTTAAAATATTGTTGTTCAAGGCGTTGTTCTTGTTTTTTAGATTATAGAGATTTCACTGAGGAAAAAACCCGATGCAGGATTTGGGTTTACAGTAGCTGGTGGTGTCAACACAGGTGGATGTTATGTCAAACAGTTGGTCTCTGATCCTGCTGTGTCTGATGGTCGACTCAGACCTGGAGATAAAATTTTAAAGGTGGGCTGTTTTTATTTTAAAAAATCATCTTTTGAAGTACAAAAGTAATGATTTCCAAATGTGATTTACTGTATTGTTTCACAAGCATTTACCTCTATATATTCATCAAAAAATTGAAAAAATCTTGTAGCTTCTAATCATATTGCCAATGAAATGTTTTGCTCTTAGGCGAGTAACTCTTGTATGCATTCAGGTTAACGGAAGGGACACAACCACCATGAGCCATGTTGAGGCTGTGACCTTGCTTAGAAAAGTTCATGATGTTGCCAACCTGCAGCTGCTGAGATATCCATCATCCATGGAGATACAAGAGAGATTAAACAGCTCAAAGGTCTGTGCAGGATCTATTCATTATTTGTGTCTTACTTTTAAATATCTCAAGTCAATCTGCCGTTATAGCGTAAGTCCCAACCCATGATCCTAGTACAGGGGTGGGGAAACCATGGCTCACGAGCATCTGGCTCGCAGACAAATACTCCATTATTTTTTAAAATGTTTATTCAGACTTCCTTGATCTAAATATTAATTGCATAAAAATGAAAACATCTCCATGCCTGCATGAAGCTTAACCTCACCACGTAAGGCCATCAGAAAGCCATGCAGAACCATAAGTCGTATTGATGGTTAGGAAATACTCGTTATTGATTAGCAAAATCATAACAATGTTACTTAACGTTTAAAGCCCCATAAGGTTTTTGTTAAACTTCCGCCTCATTCCCGTTAGGATTTCCCCATATTGCGATCAACTGGTTATAAAATTAAAAAAATTGCGTAAAATTTATTTATTTTATTATAGTAATACTGACCTCATCCTTTAGGATAAGAATAGTTATTTTACGTAACAAAATGACCGTCTTGAGTTTAATACTAATTTTACCTGTAGTTTAGTACTATTAGATCTAGAAATAGATTGCAGCGCACCCACAAAACAAGAGATAAGCAGAGCAATTAAACAACTAAAGAAAGGCAAAGCGGCTGGTCCAGATACAATACCGGCAGAAGCCTTGATAGCAGATATTACGACTAGCTCTGAAATGCTGCACATTCTTTTCAAGAAAATATGGGAGGAAGTACAGATACCAACAGATGGGGAAAGAAGGACATCTCATTAAGCTCCCGAAGAAAGGTGATCTTAGCTCATGCTCCAACCAAGCAAAGTATTTAATAGAGTGCTGCTAAACAGAATGAGAGAGGCAATAGACGCCCATCTTAGAGACCAACAAGCAGGTTTTAGAAAGGATAGATCATGCACTGACCAGATTGCCACACTGAGAATTATATTAGAACAATCCCTGGAGTGGAACTCGCCATTAAACATCAATTTTATTGACTATGAGAAGGCGTTTGATAGTGTTGACAGGCCAACCCTGTGGAAGTTGCTAAGACACTACAGTATACCACAAAAGCTGACTAACATGATTAAGACATCTTACGAAGGCCTTACATGTAGAATCATTCATGGCCAAAAAACAACAGAGGCTTTTGGGGTAAAGACTGGAGTCAGACAAGGGTGTTTGCTTTCACCCTTCTTATTTTTGCTAACCATTGACTGGATAATGAAGATGTCTACAGAGCAGAAGAGAAATGGTATCCAGTGGACACTATGGAAACAACTTGATGACCTGGATTTTGCGGATGATCTGGCCCTAATATCACACACACCGCAACAGATGCAGGAGAAAACTAACTATGTAGCACAGTTCTCTTCTTGTGTTGGCCTAAACATCCACAAGGGAAAAAGCAAAGTCCTTAAAATAAATACATCAAGCAACACCCCAATAACACTGGGAGGATCAAATCTAGAGGAGGTGGATAGCTTTACATACCTCGGTAGCATCATAGACATGCAAGGAGGAACAGACGCTGATGTTAGAGTGAGAATTGGCAAAGCAAGAACATCATTTAAACAGCTAAAAAAAGTTTGGAGTTGCAACAACTTGACCCTCCAGACCAAGGTCAGGATATTCAACACCACAGTAAAGCCTGTCCTACTATATGGAGCTGAAACATGGCGGATTACAGCAGCCGTTTCGAAAAAGCTTCAAACATTTATAAACACATGTCCCAGAACAATTCTCCGAATCCGCTGGCCCAATATCATCACCAACGAGGACCTCTGGCAACGTACACAACAAGAGCCAGTGGAAGAACTAATACGTCAGCGCAGATGGAGATGGATTGGCCACACCCTCAGAAAGCCTACATCCAGCATTGTGAGACAAGCCCTCACTTGGAACCTCCAGGGCAAGAGAAAGAGAGGTCAACCCAAAATGACATGGAGAAGAGAACTGGAGACAGACTCCAAAAAGAGTGGGCACAGCTGGGGACAGCTGGAGAGATTGGCACAGGACCGGGATGCCTGGAGAGTCTTTGTTCGTGGCCTATGCCCCAGATGGGACGACAGGCAATGATGATGATGATTAGTACTATTATTTTTTAGTAAAGTATAGCAAAATCGCATCTTTAAAAAAAAACAACCTTAAAAACTACAAAAAAACTTCGCGAATCGAGCAAAACACTGGCAAGAGAAACGGCCGCCATTGCCGGAAGTCGAATACACCTTTTTTCACGCACTGAAGAGTTTTTATTTTCTGTAATTTCGTTTCTAAACAGAGTTCTATCGAGGTGCACTTTACTGCGCTTTGGTAATAGCGACTAGGTGCGCATTACAGCGCTTTGTCAATTTAAACGTTAAAAGAAGTCAAATACATAATTATTGTACTTTTAGTGGTGTTGAAATTAAGGGCCATCCATAAGTAACGTGATGCACCTAACGGAGGAGGTTTCACACATTTAAGATGTTGTGTGACCAGGGGTTGGGGCTGTTTAAGAAATGTGACGTCACATCAAAATGCGGAAATTGAAATAAAAGTTGCAATTAACTCTTCTTGTGCAATAAGGTTTTCGGAAAACTTCCGCCTCAGTGCCGTAAGAATTTCCCGAATTGCGATCAACCGGATATGGAATTTTAAAAATTACGTAAAATCCATTTATATTATTGTCATACGGACTTAATCTGTTAGGATAATAATGGTTATTTTATGTATTCAAAAGACAGTTTTGAGTTTTAAACAATATTTACCTGTAGTTTAGTACTATTATTTTATAAATAAAGTATCGCGTAATCGTATCTTCGACAAAAAAAAAACCCTGTAAAAATGACCAAAAAACTTAGCGAATCAAGCGATAACACTAGCAAGGGAAACAGCCGCCATTGCCAGAAGTCGAAAACATCATTTTTCACGCACTGAAGGGTTTTTATTTTCTGTAATTTTGTTTCTAAAGAGAGTTCTATTGAGTTGCTGATTATCGCGCTTTGGTAAAAATTCGGTAAATTGAGTTTTGACACATTAAGAATTAAATATTTGATATTTTACAATTTATTAAATGACGTTTTAAATAGCCTGTTACAATATTAAAGTGCAGCCTTATACTAAATACCTACATAAATGAAAAAAAGTAATTTGAAACATGCTAATTTTAAAGAAAAAATACAGATTTTAAATAGGGGAAATGTCAAAGCTTTGTGACATCATATTGGAGGGCGTTTCTAAGTTTTTGCGACGATGTGTGACAAGGGGGGTAGGGGAGTGAAAATTCAACCAAAATCGTGTGATGTCATTTATGGACTGTCCCTTACACAAAATGCACAGATTTACTTTAATTTATAGTTTTAAACATAATGTATGTCTCTCACAGAATTGCTTTTCAAAATATGTGGTGTTTATGGCTCTCTCAGACAAAGAATTTCCCAACCCCTGCCCTAGTTCCATGGACTACAATCTTGTTTTCTAAGCCATCCTCAATGTTTTGCCTTACCTCAAGGCTTGATGCTGACCTTGCATGCCATTATTAAAAACAAATTGATGAATGGTTGGAAATGACCATGTTTCAGTCGGGATGTAAGCGGCTGAAATGTACAAGCAATGCACTTGGGAAGGTCAGACAAAATGGAAAAATTGCAAGGAGATTGTAATTGTTTTAATTATGAGCTGAGTTAAATGAATATAATTTTTTGTCATTCTAGATACCATTCACTCAACAACAACCACCATTGAAAGAGCCAGCTCACCCCGCTCCCAACAGGACAAAGCAGCCAAGCTTGAAGGACGTTCAGCAGTCAGTGAGGGACCTAGTCAAGTCCATGGACACGCCAAAGGCCATCATTAAACCGTATGACTACCGGGGCAGGACACCAGATGTAATAGAGTCTTCCAATGCCGGTAGTCAATCAGAATCCCATACAGCACAACTAGATGAAGGCCACCAAGAAGTGAGACTGATTAATACTGGCATTGGAATGTTGATTATTTAATTGTTGTTTGCCTGTAGTGCCAACTCTTAAGTTAACATTTGTTGATGCTGTTAAATAAAGAAGTGGCATGTCGGATTATCATTATTATGAAAGAAGTCTTTAACTTTGAACATCAACAAAACAGGAAATTTGTTCATATCATATCTTAAATAAACAAGTGGCATGTCAGATTATCATTATTATGAAAGAAGTCTTTATGAACATCAACAAAACAATCAATTTGTTCATATCATATCTCAAATAAACAAAATAAACAATCTTCATTTTCAAATTAAGAAATACAAATTCCTATGTTACTTCTCAGCTAAGAGTCATGACAATTGAGCTATTCAAGCCAGACAACTCCCCCACCAGCCTGGGGATGAGTGTCATTGAACGAACTTACAGGGGACACAGGGGAATCTATGTCAAGAGACTCAAAGTTGGTGGAACTGCTGACAAGGATGGACGCTTGCAAGCTGGTGATAGAATACTTCAGGTAGAGTGGATTGCAGCATTTTTAAAAATTGACATTTGTCTTAACTCATCCAACATTACTCATTCAGTCCCTTGATTTATGCCACATAAATGATGTGTGTTTAAAAAATCTATTGAGTGACCCTGGTCAATATGAAAAATTTAAAGCCAGACTTATTTCAAAAAACCAATAGACCTGCTGTGATGTCTGATATTACAAATTGATTCAGTTCTGATCACAGAAATGATCCTTTGAAATTAATGATATTAAAAGTTATAAAAAAATGGCCAATTTGATTGTTACTAATGTCGCGCCATCGTTTTGTAGGTCAATGATATACCATTTGATGGTGTTCATCAGAGGAAGGCTGTGACCATCCTCAGAGAAGCTGGACAACGAGTTGTTTTTAAAATAATCAGGTTTGTTCTTCTGAGTTTTGGATGAAGATTAACATTTTTAAATAATTTTCCTCCATGGTGGCCATTTATTAACAAAATTATAAGATTAAGTTTTGATTAGAATTGTATAATTTGCCCTAATAAGATGCTGAGAACACAATTGTATGCTGAGCTAACATGTTTTTTTTAAATAAAACAATATATGCTTTCAGATCAAGTGCTGCGGATATAGATGAAAAGTTTGATGGCTATGATGGTAAGTTGCTTGATTAGTGTAAAGGAAAAATGTGAGAGACTTATCTTTCATATAATCATGATCATCATTGACATCAATAAGGTATTACAAAAGTAAACTTACAGAAGACTTAAACATAAAAAAACAAGCCTTTTACCCATCCCTGCCATAATGATTTTTTCCTTATTTAACAAAAGGAAAAGTGAAAGCAACGTCACTCTATTGTTGATCTTCTGTCACTCTGAAACATTATATGAGACATGGAGAAATTAATGTTTAATTTTGTATAATTACATCTTTCAGATGAGAATGCTACTGATGATGATATAAGCTCTTTGTCTTAGGATGCCCTAAAACATTATATGAAACATGGAGAAATTAATGTTTAATTTTGTATAATTACATCTTTCAGATGAGAATGGTACTGATGATGATATAAGCTCTTTGTCTTAGGATGCCCTAAAACATTATATGAAACATGGAGAAATTAATGTTTAATTTTGTATAATTACATCTTTCAGATGAGAATGCTACTGATGATGATATAAGCTCTTTGTCTTAGGATGCCCTAAAACATTATATGAAACATGGATAAATTAATGTTTAATTTTGTATAATTACATCTTTCAGATGAGAATGGTAATGATGATGATATAAGCTCTTTGTCTTAGGATGCCCTAAAACATTATATGAAACATGGAGAAATTAATGTTCAATTTTGTATAATTACATCTTTCAGATGAGAATGCTACTGATGATGATATAAGCTCTTTGTCTTAGGATGCCCTAAAACATTATATGAAACATGGAGACACAAATATGTTTAATTTTGTATAATTACATCTTTCAGATGAGAATGCTACTGATGATGATATAAGTTCTTTGGCTGAGGATGCCCTAAGTCTAATGGAAAGGAAGAAAGAATTGGACCATGCTCACAGGACCCAAACAAACGGGGCCCAAGAAAGAAAAGGTAACAGACTGACCCTCAAGTAAATGCCATTGAAGGTTTAGGGAAACATTTTAAACAGAGCCTTTCAAGTCGCTTGTTAAAGGAACTAAGAGATGAATTGGATTCATCCAATGATGGTTTCTTGAGTCATATAAAAATTTCAGATTTTTAAAATTCCTCCATTTTAGATTCTGATCCTGGTGGAAGGTACATGTCCCCTCGCACGTTTGACCTTGACGTCCCAGTTCTTTTGACTGATGACTGGCTGAATGATGTCCCTGTAATGCACATGCCTCAGAACAAGACTAAAGATTATGTAGGTCAGTTACTTCAAAGCCTAGCAGACTTGGTGGAAGGAGGAGAGCCACATGAGGAATTCAAGGTAGGTCATCAAGCTGCTTGTTTTCTTTGGTTACATGGTTTGAAAGTGATCGCTTATAGTCTTATGACTTCATCTTAGAAATGATTGTTTATAAGTTGATAATGACCTACATCTCTGGTTTTAAAATTTTGTTGTTTTTATTTTTAGAATCTCCATCATTTAAAGGAAGCTGGGCCTTGCAATGTAGGAAAACTACCTCAAAATAAGTCCAAAAATAGATACAGAAATGTCTTGCCTTGTAAGTAATATTGATCATCCAGAAAGTGGTCAGGCAGGGAGATGACCACCTGTAGGGTGAAAGTTGTTAAAGTGGATAGTTTGTAAACCAGAACAATGAACATTTATTCAGTTCTAACCTTGTAGTGAGGTATACGAGATTATTTGAACAATTTTTAAAATTGGACGGGTTTTTTTTTTTTTTTTCAATATTTTATTATTTTTGAGTATTGTCTTATGACATGGGCTTTTAATAAAGAAGAATTTAAAAAAAATATTTTTTACTTATTTTCAGCTCATCTCTAGGACAGTGAACATATAATTTTTTCAAACATTTTTTTTCTGCTTCATCAGATGATCAAAGTCGAGTGGTGCTCTTGAACAGCAGCAATGATTACATCAATGCTAGTCACATCTCTGTGAAAGTAGGGGACAACACTCTGAAGTACATTGCTTGCCAGGGCCCAGTGTTGGAATCAGTGTCAGATTTCTGGCTGATGATGTGGCAAGAGAAGACCAACGTCATTGCTATGTTGACCCAAACCACAGAGTCTGGCAAGATAAAGTGCCACTGCTACTGGCCACAAAGTAAAGAAGAAGTACTGGGCGTCGACAATGGGTGAGAGACATTTGATAATTTAAGAACATATGTAATTTCATAAAAGTATTATTGCACTTAACTCTTAAAGCCCCATAAAGTTTTCAATAATCTTCCTCCTCATTCCCGAAAGGATTTCCCGTATTGCGATCAACTGGTCATGAAATTAAAAAAATTGCGTAAAATCTATTTATATTATTATTGTCATACTGACTTCATTTTTTAGGCTAAGAATGATTATTTTACGCATCCAAAACACTGTTTTGAGTTAAATACTATATTAACCTGTAGTTTAGTACTATTATTTTTATAATAAAGAATAGGAAAATCGCTTCTGCAACAAAAAAAAACGTACAAACTACCAAAAAACTTCGCGAATCGTGTGATAACACAAGCGTGAGCAACGGCCGCCATTGCTGGAAGTCGAATACATCATTTTTCAAGCATTGAAGAGTATTTACTTTCCGAGATCTCATTTCTAAGAGTGGGACGCTTTACGATGCTTTAGGGATAGCGGGCTGGGACGCATTACAATGCTTTGCAACTTTAAGAGTTAATGATAGCTTTGTATAGTCCTGTCGTAGGTTTCCCACCAATGTTCCCTCTGAAGTTCATTGTTCAGTGTGCTAAGTATAAAAAATTGTGTCAAATTTGCACTTGTGCAATATTTTACAAAATTTGCTACATGTTAATTCTAAACTGCTGCACAGTATCGGTCAGATAACAGCTTGATGGCAACATTACTCCCCAACTAATTTTTAGTGTATGAACTAATTAAACATTTCACTTTTAACATTGTCTTCTTTTAGACGTATGCTTCAAACTGAAATTAGCATTCCGACTGATTCACTCAATAATTGATATATTGCTTCTATTTAATGTTAGGCGGTTAAGAGTGCAACAAATTCGATCTTACCAACTGCAGGCCTTAGAAATTGTTCAGATGATTATAGAAGAGGTCTGCACTGGAGCGGGAAGGGAAATCACTCTCTTGCAATACACAGCATGGCCAGATCATGGCATACCAGACACTGCTCTCCCGCTCCTAAAGGTTGGCTCAAGTTGTATGTAATAGAAGTGTCAGACTAGCTAGGTCAATTTCAGGATTTCCAAATAAAAACTAAACATTTTTAAATTATGGTAGATTTTCCATTGCATAACTCAGTCAACAGATTTATGTATGAGGATTTAACTTAAAGCTAATCAATTTATGCCAAACAGTTTCAAATCAATTTCTTTTACAAAAATTATAATAGTTGACAAGTAAGGGTCAAAGGTCACATTATTGATGTTTGTAGGCCGGTTAACTAACTAATACATTTTAAAAACAAATTGTTTACTTCCAGTTACTTCAATTAATTCACTTGTTTGAACGAGGCTCAGCTCCCGTCATACACTGCAGTGCAGGTATTGGTCGAACTGGCACTTTGATTGCCATTGATGTTTCTCTGGCCACAATTGAGCATGGCGATGAGGTAAATTGATCTTCAGAAACTTTAAAGTAGTTCACTCTAATTGTTGTCAGAATTAATATTTAATATGGATAAATTTTGAATGTAATATTTTTCCTTAAAAACCAACAGAGCTTTAACCACTTGCGTTTTAACCATTCAATTTTTTTGTATATATGTGTACAGTTTGACCTACTTGATATTGTTCGCAATTTGCGTAACCAAAGGCATGGGATGATCCAGACAACTGTAAGTAAAATTAAGAATATCAAATAAATATTAAATTGATATTTCTCTTGAAGTAGTAAAAATGATTGTTAGAAAAACATAGGTGTTCCATAAATTGACTTAGATTTGTGTTAAGGTAACTATATATTCATCAATACTATTGCCCTGATCATAGGACTACATAGATTTGTGTTAAGGTAACAATGTATTCATCAATACTATTGCCCTGTTCAAAGGTCTATGTGTTGTAGCTAACTGAGACGGAGCTTTTGGTTTTAAAACAAACATTCAAGAGACTTGTCTGTTATACAAGGGTGTAGCACGTAACGGAGTATTTTGTTATAGGTTCTCAGTTACACTGTTAAAAGAGGTCATAAGAATGACTTTTGTGGTAAATAAATAAATAAATTTGTTAAATTTTTTATATTTTAGGATCAATACTTGTTCTGCTATACTGCTTGTATGGAAGCTCTACTAAGTTTGGAAGAAGACACAAGCCAATAGAACAATGGTCATCATTGGTTCAGAAATTTTATGTAACTCAGGGGCTTCTAAAATTTAAAATAACCAGTATTTTTACATTGGTATTTTTTAAGTACGATGAGTTTGAATTTATCTTCATGTGGTCTCATTAAAGTCAGTTATTATTTGAGGTAAATAGTTAATTATCAGTTTGAAGTATTCTAACTGCCTTTTGACACCTGGGAAATGATCAGTGAGATTCACTATGTACATTAGCAACTGTGGGGCATTTCCATTCTACTTGTTTTGGCATGGTAAAAATTTCCTATTTTAACTGACATCAAATATCTTAGCTACTATGGCAGCAACATATACTACTTAAACTTAAAGCCAATAAGTCAGCCATTGTTATCAGAGTCTTAATTGATTAGCCTCTGGGCAGCTGGGAACGTCATGCAAGGAACACACACAACAAAAACACTGGGAACAAGTCATGCAAGGAACACACACAACAAAAACACTTGGAACAAGTCATGCAAGGAACACACACAACAAAAACACTGGGAACAAGTCATGCAAGGAACACACACAACAAAAACACTGGGAACAAGTCATGCAAGGAACACACACAACAAAAACACTTTAGTTCTAACCTTAATCATCATTTTGACAAATGTTCACTCACCACTACCAATTGTAGCATGGGGGCTCAAAGTTTTTAGGTATTTTTTAAATACATGTAATAGACTTGAAAAAATATATCCTTGTAAAATTATGTTTAATTGTAAAATTATTTGTACACAGGATTTAAAAAAAAAAAAAGAATTATGTGACTTTGTTTTCTGCTGTTGGCAGATAGATTAAATGCCCTGAATGTGATACAAATGAATGTGATAAACTTTAGTCACCATTGATTTTTTTAATGCGGTGACCAAAGGACATTGCAAACATCTGATGAAGAGTATTTTTTTCTTTGACTGTAAATCTATCCGTCCATGCATACCTTCAGTTTATTGTTACTGGATTATTAGACATGATTTTCCTATGACACTATATTGTAATACTTCAGTTGAGATGCAAGAATTTAAATAAATTTACATCACTTTGGGCTTTAAAATTTGGTTGTTTTTTTAAAAATATTTTTGTTTAAACAAAGCTCCTTGTTATTATGGTTACACATGCAAAAAATATTGAAGTTTAATATATCATCACAGATGAACAATTTTGTATTTATCAAAATGGAAGATTGACTAAAGATGTTAAATGTCATAATTAATCCTTTTTATATCTGGATCTTGTACTTAGCAATAATTTGCCAAGCCTCAAAGATCCAGGTTATCTCATCATGCATGGGACTGAGCAACTGAAAGAAAGTCACTGCAAGTAAAATTATAAGTTTAATTTAAGTTTCCGAAAAATAAAATACTGAGGCCAGGGGATCATATGCTAAAAGGGTTCAAAAATATATCCCTTTGAGACATTGCAATAATTTTTTTCTTTTATTAAATGAAAGCAGGTATGTATGTCTTTACTAATAACATATTTTAAAATATTTTTTTCCCTTTCATTTTCAACCTAAGAGCTAATACCTGGTCATTAAAATGCTCTATTTTTGTAACATTTATATTTACTGTGCAATATTTACTGTAACTTAATATTCAAGGTAATTAACTATTTATAAGTAACTGTATTTAGTATTAGGGTTGTGTTCTCCTTGTCAGAACTAATTTTGTTAAGTTCAGTATTTTGTTACAGTTCTGGAGCAATCATTTTGTAATAGGTTAGTTATGAGAGTCAATTAATTTATGAATGCGCAGCATGGTCTGAATGTCTTGTGGGCCAGAATATATTTTGAGGTTACATCATTATCATTAACTTCAGTTATAGATAGTTTAAATGAAATATGATTTCAAAAGCTTTGTGCATTTTTAGAGCGAAAAAAAAACACTTAATCAAAGAGCTGTTGATACAATTTTGCATTTTTGTAATTGTTCTTTTTTTATATATATGATATCCATGTGGAAGTTTTCACAAAATCATTTCACTGAAGAAGTCAATCCACTTTTAAGGTTTAATAAACAAACGGCACCTTCTTATGTTTATTTGTAGTGGACATTTCACTTTCCAGAACTTTGTAAAGGAGGATAGTGGAGTAAATTTGACTTTTATTGAAGTTTTATGATATGCATGATTAGAGGAAACATAATTATTCTGCTGTTGTTAATACTTCCAAGACTTTCTTTGTCAATATCTTCATTCAGGTGGTTAAATGGCTTTCAGTCATTTTGTGTACTTTTTTTAAGCCAATAAACTATAAGTAAAAGGAATTTTTTTAATTAAATAATATATGATTAAACTAATCATTTTGGAGTTGATTCCATGATTGAATGACGTAGATATAAAAAAATTTCAAGCAACCAACAGCTGAAAATTTAACTTACCCATTACGCCAACTTCATTATAGTTGTAATTTATTTGATCACCTGAATGCCACCTTTAGGTTTTCTTTAGCCATAATGTAATTTGTAATCAAATGATTCAATACCAGTACCTAATAATCATGTGTTTCTTATTTACATTCCTATAGTCATATTTCAGCAGGTGTGAAATTGTAACAATATCTATTTAGCAAGCACCAACTATGTCTTTAGAGTATTTGTTATACCAATACCTGCATGTGGAAGTTTACAAATAAAATTATTTATCTAAATTATTTTATTTTTTTTTTGTTCTTTTAACAAATATGAGACAACCTGGGAAGATTGGAGGAACTGATCTGTCAGTGTCCATAAAAGTTTAAAAACAAAAAATATTTGAAGTGCATTTATTGGCGTAATTTCCTTCAGCATAAATCAAATTATTTACAGACAACAGTATGTTAATTATAAACATGGTATTTAATTTAAGAGTGAAGAGTGCTTAAATAAAATTGATGAGGGTTAACAATCTGTGCCCAGATTGAACTGTTTTCTGAATGCCGCTGCCATAAAAGTAAATTTAAAAAAAAAAAAAAAAATTATCAAGCAGGTCTCAAAAAAGGAAAATGTTTTCAAGACATAACTAAACTGAAAAAAAAGTTATTTATTGTCTCCCAAAAATCCATAATTACACTATCTCACATATAAACATCAGCATACACATAAAAGCCCAACACGACATGTCTTGAGAAAAGGGATTGCATTAATCATAATTAATGGCAGTGCCATTTTAAAACATAGCAGTGATGACAACTGAAAAAAATGTATCTGCTATAAGTACAGTCTACAAAAATATTTTTGTCAGTGATTTGGCACAATAGAAAAATACAAATTTTGTCTTAATACTAAGTATTAGGAATGCTCCACTTAAATGATCCTTAGTGATAATCATTTACAAACCTTTTAACAGAATTTTATTAAATACATCAAAGTTAATACTGGGATTCACATTATGAAGCAATTAGCAGCACTGAATTATGCTGTGTTTCATATACAAAACAAGCAACCAGGGCATTGATAGATATTTCAACTTAATTTTAATATAAGGACAGGCAAAAACTCAACACATTAAATAAGCAGTAACAAAATTTTTTTTTAAATAATCAAGACACGGGTTTCTTCCATATGCTCAACAAGGCCTATGTACAATTAATATATGCCATTGTACAACTATCACTCATTTGTCATCCAGAAAATATATCTCTCAGAAGGCTGTTCACAACCTCAGTGTTGAAATAGTCATAAATATCATCAAAGTTCTCACAGAAAATTGCTTTATGGCTTATTTTTAAACATGGAAATGACAGGGAAAAAACACAAGCAAAAAATAGTTTAACAATCAAAATGTTAGTAAAATTAAAAAAAAACATTTTAAATTATATCTTGTATTTAAGACCAGTAGAGAAGCAAACAAAAAAATAAAATGTTTAAGTTATATATGATAGAGGAAGAAAATGGCCACCTTGTTTTTGTTATTAATGGAAGTGCGCTGACATAATAATAAACAATTTTGTTTCATTGCTTTCTGATAAAAACATCAGCACGTCAACATGGAGATTTTAAACAAAATTTTAATCAACCCTTTTTTCATTTCAAGTTACTGTTATAATGAACAATAAGATCAATGATAATTGGACGGTCATATCAAACTTGTTAGATTTTGGTTTAGTACATTTCAAAAGTTACTGTATTTTATGGAAAGGCTCACATAGTGAGTAGAACATGGTTAATTAATTTATGCTTGGATTTTATTATTTCTAAATAATACCTGTATTAAAAAAAAAAGAATGAATGTTACTCAACAGCTCACTACAGTTTAAAACTAATCAATATATAGTTCTCAACTAACAGTCTTGGACATTCATAAATAGATCACATTTGTGGCTAGATGGTTTTATCAGTTTTATTAAATCTTCATCAAATGAGCCATGCTATTGAAGAATCACTTAACAAATAATCTGATTTATTGTTTCTAAAGAAAATATAGTTGACAAGAACAAAAATATAAACTATGGGCTATAGGAAGAGGTTGAATTGGATTTCAAAATGAAGCAGACATTTTTTTAAAAAATAATGAAATGTGTGAGAAAAAAAATTATCTGAATTTATTCATCTGTATCAGCAGCAGCTAAACAAAAATAACTAACAACCGATCATGTTGTGAAGTATATTATCTGACATGTGAGATAATTTTTTAATTCTTCACTATCTTCAGACTAACAATTGCTCTATTACAGTTTATCCATGCCTCCATGAGTGCTGCCCACAACACTCCTAGGTTAACAGTTGTGTCTAATCCCAGAGATTCTGTCCATTTAATGGAGATGCCATAACTTGTTGGTTCATGCACTCGATGAGGCTTGCAGAAGATTTTTGATCTCTTCAAGTCTTCGCTGCATTGCTTTCTTTGCTATTTCATATCTGAAGCAAAATATAAACCATACTGATAAACTTAGATAAAAATTATTCCACAGTAATTAAATAACTGACAAAACTTGTACCAAGGTATTTTTAAAATTAAATTTCAAATTAATTCCAAATTTTCGTAAGTAAACAATAGAAAAAAATTACAAGGTCAAGTAGATATGGAAACTTTGACGTACTTGGCTTTAAGTGATTGTACCTCCTTCTCCTCATCATTGTGAAATTTTGCCAGTAAACCTCTCAACACAGCCTCAGGTAGAACCAGGAGTTGCTCTACCTGTTGTCATAGAAATATTCAAACATTTAGGAAATCTATTTTCTTTCTAACATTTTTTTCTATAAATAGAACAATATTCAATTTCATACAACTAAAACATTTATATGCCATAACTGTTGAATGATGTTGAATGCATATTTATGGAAATATGAAGTGGTTTTAATAGAGATGCAAGTAGACATCACTAGACTCAGCTGCGTGTTATTAAAACACTTTCACTCTCTAATGGAAAGTATTTTTATATTTTACAACATAAAATTCTAATCTTAACTCTGCCAACACATGTTTAGGTACAGCAAAAAACCTCACATCATGTGGTAAATTCTCCTCTGTTGTTTCTGCGATGGGGATCTTGATGCTTGAGTTGTGCTTGCTGCTCCAAACCTCTGGCTCCCTCTCTCTTATGAAGATTTTACCCATAGTTTCATTAGGTCCCAGCTTTAACCTTTCCAAAAGTGGTTTGTCTGCGCTGGTCAGGATACGCTCACCTGACATTCAAATAGAAGAAATAATAGAAGCATTCCTGATGCATAAAAAGTTCTTAAACTATACAAATGTAGCCTATGCCAGGGGTGGTCAGACCTGTAGTAACTGAGAGCCACTAGACCAGGGGTGGCCAGACCTGTAGTAATTGAGAGCCACTAGACCAGGGGTGGCCAGACCTGTAGTAACTGAGAGCCACTAGACCATGGGTGGCCAGACCTGTAGTAACTGAGAGTCATATACTAGGGGTGGCCAGACCTGTAGTAACTGAGAGCCACTAGACCATGGGTGGCCAGACCTGTAGTAACTGAGAGCCACTTGACCAGGGCTGGCCAGAACTGTAGTAACTGAGAGCCACTAAACCAGGGGTGGCCAGAACTGTAGTAACTAAGAGCCATTTTTTTAAATTGTAGAGAGCAGCATTAAAGCACTATTACTCCAGTTTTTTCTGTACCATATCTTTCATAAATTGTACACAAGCAACAATGTGAAGACAGAAACACCACATGCAGATCACAAGCCACGGTTTGGCCACCGTTGGCCTAGATGATAAACCTATAAATTTATTTTTCAATGCTTATATTTTTATTAAAAATAATATTGAACAGTTTCAGAAATAATTATAATGGTTTTACGCTTGTTTCTGAACCTATACATATTAATAGACACACACAGCTTACCTTCTTCACTGACAATGGAGAGAACATACTCATTAGGGTTGTTCTGAACCTGTAGTATAATGGAAGAAAGAAACTATGAGTTCCCATAGTTATTATAAAGGCTAGAAAATTTAAAGTCTTTTTTAAAGGAAATTCTAGACTTTATGATCTTATATTATCTTCTTATCTTCATTTATCAAATTTGAAAATATTGCTCATTTTAACAGCAAGGCAATTTAAAGGGTATGTCATTTTTACAATGCCTTTCAGTGTCAAAGGAAACATTTTTGTGGACAAACTCTTTTTTTGATTTTTCTAAATATTATTTATTTTACTGAGGGGAAAAAAAGATCCATGTCATAAACACAGATTTGGTGAAGTCTTCTAGAATTGAGATAAAAAGCTCTTCTACAACAGGTCAGCAACCAACAGACCTTAAATTTATCCAGGAGAGTTACAATGACATCATCTGCTGTCAATGACCCGTCTACAGTAACACTGGTGCAGCTTCCAAGCACAGGGGTGAAAACACTGGTCTGGTTAAATAAAAAAATATTTTACTAACACTTACATCATCCATTAATTCTACGATCAGTTAGACATTTAGGTAAGCCATGAAAAAAAAGATAGGGTTTGATTAATTGCTTACTTGAGGATCTTTACACCTGAAGTGGTTAAAATAGTTAACATTTTTAGGCCCAGTGCAGCTTTAAGCCCTCATGTTAAGTCTACAGTAAAGCCTAATCCAGTGATGGACAACAGTGGATTTTCAACGTTGCTATGCCAGGGTAGCAACTCTTTTTATTAAGGAGTTATACTGAGAAAATTTTACATACAGGTGTCGAACTATTTCATTGACTGTGTCAAGTTATTTCATTGACTGTGTCAATCCATTTCATTGACTGTGTCAAGCTATTTCATTGGTCTGTGTCAATCTATTTCATTGACTGTGTCAATCCATTTCATTGACTGTGTCAATCTATTTCATTGCTCTATGCCAATCTATTTCATTGCTCTGTGTCAAGCTATTTCATTGACTTTGTCAATCTATTTCATTGCTCTGTGTCAAGCTATTTCATTGACTTTGTCAATCTATTTCATTGCTCTGTGCCAATCTATTTCATTGCTCTGTGTCAAGCTATTTCATTGCTCTGTGTCAAGCTATTTCATTGACAGTGTCAATCTATTTCATTGCTCTGTGTCAATCTATTTCATTGCTCTGTGTCAATCTATTTCATTTCTCTGTGTCAAGCTATTTCATTGCTCTGTGTCAAGCTATTTCATTGCTCTGTGTCAATCTATTTCATTTCTCTGTGTCAATCTATTTCATTTCTCTGTGTCAATCTATTTCATTTCTCTGTGTCAATCTATTTCATTGCTCTGTGTAAAGGGTATTTCATTGCTCTAGAGGTGCACCTGATTTTAAGATACTCTAAATATCTCTATCATTTTACTATCAAGATATTAATTAAAACGAAGCAAAAATTAGACATTCTTTAACCCTTTGAGCCCCTGCCACGGGTATACCGGTGGTAGCAGTAATCGCTTAATAAACCTCGCCACCGGTGTACCGGTTTCGCGATAGTACAATTACGTGGATTGGTTTAGTTTTGCCTGTAACAGCCAATCAAGTGTTTCGTTTGGTTAGGAGTTTATCCAAGATGTCTGCGCCCTTGTTGAATGTGTGTTTACAATATTTACATTGAGTTTGTGAGAAAAAAATATTTTTTTTGTCATGGATCGTGACAAGCCCCAACCTGGTCCATCTGGGACAAAACGTCAACATTCTTCCTTATTCTCAACACAAGAAATTATTGTTTTTTTAAAAGATTTGTCAGAATTAGATACTGATAATGATTTGGAGGATTCAGATAGTGATAAAAAAATGAGACAGATAATGAAGGTGTGTCAAGGGGATCAGCTGATAGAAAGGGGCGTGTCCCAAGTGTGAACGCTACTTGTGTATAAAGAGACGGAGCCCCTGCTGGATCTACTGGCATACTAAAGTTGAATTTTTGTGCTAGAGTTCGGGTAGACCTATTCTTTTACTTGCATAATTAATTTCATGTTGTTATCTTTCACGGTTTTTCCTCAGTCGCAACTCAAACATGACCTATTATGAAAAAGGTATAAAATACTCAGGAACCCAGACATAGGGTAAAATTAGGCGCAGGAGGGCAGGGCTCAAAGGGTTAAGCTCCATCAAAAAAAAAAGTTCATCTTTATCCAAGACTGCAGCAAATAAAACAAAAATATTTCTGCCCCTGTACATATCTATACACAGATAACTTTACACTGTAACTTTAATGGATGTTGATGAAAATACTTTAAAATTCAATTAAGAAACACATAATGAAAATTTTAAGTTAAAAAAAAAATTAAACTTTATATCAAATTTTTAAAATGACAGATTAATCTGAGGATGATAATGAAAGATTTGAATGGTCTTTCTAAAAATGTTTTCTTGGTGTTGAAGAATTGCACATGGAGACTTATTTTCATTAAAATTGAACCTTCTCAAAACACGCTTTTAATGACTGGTGAAATTTTGGTGATACAAATTAAACCCTTGGAGACAAAGGGAAATTCTATTGGGTTAAATGATATGAGATTGAGCTTTTACAATGAGAAAATATCCTACATATATATGGAAGAAAATCAGCTGTCCCAAGCCTAGTGCTCGTTGAGAAAATAAATTCCATTTCTAAGTCATAGGGAGTTCTCTTCAAAAATTCTGTTGCTCTTAAACACTTTATTTATAAAGATAATAGCAGAGTAGGTTAATTTAAAGGACAAAATATGGGTGAGTGCAATCAGGCTTTAGGAGAAAAATAGATATTATTTAAACAGGGTATATAGAGCCTTTCAAAACATCACAAATCAAAATGTTTACTTTAAAACATCACTCTTGAGTTACACAATTTAAGCACATGAAACTGAAAATAAAACTCACATCATAATTGAACACATGACCGTTGATGGACGCCCTCTTCCACTTGGAAGGCTGGTCTCCCCTGTACGCAACAGTTTTAAACTTTCGAACGCCTTTCTTCCTTCTAACCACATCGTCTGGGGATGACGGAGAAAAAATGTCATCCAACTCCCTTGATTTCCCAGTGGGTGAACTTGGCTTTCTTAGACTCTGAAAACATGGGGTGTTTGGACAGTTACAATCTTTGGGTGTTTGGACAGTTACAATCTTATTACAGAACATTCAAATAAAACACTTAAGTAGAGTGAGCTCACTTAAAAAAGATCACATTTAATATTTAAAATAATTTGTTTTAGAAGTAACCATTATCTCTATTCATACATATTACCTTCAACCATTATCTCTAATCTTACATATTACCTTCAACCATATCTCTAGTATTAATATTACCTTTAGGTGACAATGGTAAGATAAGAATGATGAAGATAATGTTGTTGAAATAACTATAACTCACCAGAGTGCTTGAGAACTTTTTGTCTGGTATGTCTGGGGATGCTGGTCCCACACACAGACTGTGTCTCCACTGTGCTATGGGGGGAGGGGGGATGTTATCACAATGGACAAGTTCAATGGGTTTATTGAGCCCCCAGTAGATTCTCAGGGGACCTTCTACATGGACACTGCCATCATCTCTCTGACAAAAATAAATTTTTAAAAAACATTCTATAGCAATATGGTCCTACTGTTACCAAATTATGCATTACAAAACAACTGTTAATTATTTAGCTATAAGACAACCTTTATATCAATAAGCAATACAATCTAACTAACACTAACTATTGTGTAATTTACAAACTTACTCTGCTGAAAGCTCATGTCATACACAGAACTTACATAAGAACAAATGATTTAAATATTTTTTTAAATAAAAGAAAATAATTACAAACCTCTTCAGCTGTCATTTGATGGTGAACTTTGCCTTCATGATAACTATTGAACTCTTCAATCTTTTGAAGTATTTCACGTCTAGATAAAATAGAAAAAAGGTCACATGAATTTTAGTGATTAAGAGCACTCATAAGGCAATTATTTTTTAAAATCAACATAATGCATTGGTTGGTATGAAGCATACACATCACTTCTATAGCCTCAATTATTACACAAAAAACAACAACATTAAAGTATCAAGCAGTGCCATACATTAATCAAAGATATGCCCAATATCATAAACATGCCTGAAAATAACATCAAAAATCTGCCTGATGAAACAATGCAAGATATACATATTATAAAGACATCAACATTTGTTGACATCTAAATTTGCTTAATGTTTAAGGTCTTCTTTGATACACATGACAACATCTTACATATATGCTTTCAAATACTTTAAAATATTTAAGATAGACCCTTAAAATATCAAGGCAGTGTATATCACGCAAACTGAAAAATGTATCTTTGCAGAAGAAAAGAAATTTGATGGTATATGTTGGTTAATAATAATAATGAAAAAGTTTATCTACATCAATATAACATACAGTGCTACCTGATTCTGAAGCGTTTCATTTCATTAAAATATTCATATTAATTCATAATGTAAAAATTGAGGTTGAACTTGAAATTAAAGTTCCTGGTTGCTAATAATAAATTTCAGATAAACAACTCCCCAAAAAATCTATTGACAAAAGTTAATTACTAAAAGGTGTTCCAGAAACATCTTGTTAAAGTTCATAAAGCCAAAATCTTATTTCTAAAGACTCTACCAAATAATTTATTATAAGTTACTGTAAAAAGGAAAAAAAAAGGAAAATAAATGATAAAAAGTAAAATTAATTTTATTAAAAAAATTTAATTACACAATTTTAATTAGAACATTTCAAAATCAGGAACAATTTGTTGAGACCCATGAAAGAAATTATAAATATGTGATTTAATGATCACTTGATATCTCTGCACACACGGGAAACATTATTAAAATTTTGTACATTATTTATGAGGTTTTTGATTGACATGGAGGCATTGTTGAATAGTATACTTTGTAAAATATAATGGTATACTTAATTATATAGGGTTGAATGCAATAAAGGTTGTTTACCACTGAGCCGAAATCCTTGAACAATTCTTTTCTACAACTAAAATATAGGCCCACATAAACAATAACATAATTTATGTAGACTGACAGGTTGATAGAATTAGCATATAATTGAAGGAGTTGATATTACGGGCTGGTCAAGCTGAGTGAGTAGTAAGAGAGAATCAAATAAATCAATAGCAAACCTGGTCATGATAGTTTTTTTCCCCTTATACCTTCTCAGTACAACATGCTGCTTGGAGTCTTCTTGCCATAATAACCCAGCCATCTCTTTTTTGTTAATAATTTAATAATTCACTTATTTTTTTTTAATTATTAGGAAATAAGGTTAATCCCTGGCAGCTGGAGTTGTAATAATAAAATCGTTTGAGGATGTCAATTTTGCTGTTGTGAAAACCAAAAGGAAGATAGCTTGAATAATTCTACACACAGATAAAGAGTAATTTCTATCCCGACTGATCATAAGACTGTTATGGCTGCCATAATGTGAAACTCCAAGGGTTCTAGTCTAAAAAATTGTAATGGTACTGGTTGGTGAATTTACTGGTTCAGATTTGATTAAATTTAAAAAATAATAGTTGTTAAATAATAATCAGATTTCTAGTAAAGATTGATAGTTTTGAAGATAATATTTTTCAATTCAGTTTATTTTTATAATCACTCAAAGAATTTATTTGCCCAATCTTTTAAGAAGTACCTCATGTTTTAAATAATGTAAAATTGATTATTTAAAAAATAATGTAACACCCCAAGTAAAATTAAAGTTTTCATTGAAATGTTTAAAATGACGTCTTCATTCACATCGTTAAAACTGATATTATTATCATTATACTATGATCATTTACAAGACTTTCTCACTTTTAAAAAAAAAATCTATATTTTTCCTATAAAGACTATTTTTAAAAAATATATTCCACAAACTTAATATTCCTAACAGTAAAATGATATTTCACATTAGGAAATAATTTTTATTAGTACCACAACGTGTAAAGCCATCTAAAAAGATACACAACACATTTAATGAAAAAACAAAAATTAACTAGTAGCAGAGCCTCTTTGAAAGTCTTACTAAAACTGAAACCAGGAAAGGCTTAGTCATGAGTCTTAGTAATGAGTACACTTCAACCACTTGAGTCAGACATGGCTAACTGTGGCTATTTCATGTTTTACTGTAAAAAATATCTTTTTGAAAACTGAAAACATGTTTCTAATTTCTAAGTTCACAATACAATAACTATTCATAAATAATTATGTGCACAAAATTATTTCCATAATAAATATATTCGTTTAGGAGGCCAGTTTATAAGTAAAGTTAATTCTGTTTAGCTTAAAAAATTTATGTTACGTTGCATTTTGAAAATATTTGTTGCAATAAAAAATAATCATTTAGAAATTCCTTTGTCCAATAATTCTTAAATTAAAAAAGCTTAGCTCTATTAAAGACAATGCATAAATTGCACAGAAAATAATAGAACTACCTAAGGATGTATGAAAATGATTAATACCAAAAGATGAAAGAGCATTATTTAAGTTCTTGATATCAAATAATAAATAACTAACAATTAAAATAATGCCCCAACAATTTTTTTATGTTTAAAGTGATATGTTTTTTTAAATTATTTATAATCAATGAATCAATGAGCATAATAATTTATGTCAGTGACTACGATATATACTCATTCTATAGCCTGTTTGTTCATAAGCCAACCCCCCCCCCCCTTTTTTTTTTGGAAGAGGAAAGTATTAAAAGTGTGAAACCCACTTGTAAGCCAACCCCCCCAAAAATAAAAGGACAGCTTACACAGAATGGTACACATTTTTTAAAAATTACAAGCTAAATCTGTCAATGTGATTGTTTACTTTGTACTACCTATCTTTGCCTTTGTGCTCTTTATAGGCAAGTGTTACCAGTATTCTTTAAAAAATATTCTTTGGTAAACAGTGGCAAAAACACGTTTTTAAAAATTCTTTGTTGAAAACAAAATTTGTAAAACAATGTATTAAAACATTCACAAAAATAAATAAAATGACTTAATAAGGTAAGTGCAGATGTTTAATAATATTTTATAAGCTTCTGGTAGCGCAGTCGAATCTTGTAGAATGTAGAAAAGGGCCTTGATGATCTACAATAAGACAGATATTCAACATACATGCAGGAAATCAGCTCATAAGCCAACCCCCCAAATTGATCCCCTAGATTATGTCAGAAAATTCGGCTTTAGAATGAGTATATACTACTATATACGGTAAATGTCAGTGCGGTTTGTTAGCTGCCTGAATTCACAGCATTGACATCTAGACCTTAAGATAGGCAGATGCCAATTGCACATTTTCAAAGCCTTGTCTGATTTTCAATAATTACAGGCAAAAATTCTAAAGACCCCTAGGAAAAAAGAAGAATTTCTAACAATACAAAGTACTCTAGAAATTTAATTTCAAGTAATAACTTAAACAAATCACATGAATTTAAAAATTAACATTTGTACATCTTAAGCCTAAAGTTTGACTCATATAACATTGGTTCCTGGTTGGTATAAAAATACTCAACACTTGTATAGCTTAAATAAATAAACCTATGTTTAATACATTATAAAAAAAAATAAATGGAAAAACAAAATAAATGGTTGACGAGAATATGAACTACAGTATCATAGCTTGCTTTGCCCCAGTACTGTATACTCATATTTCAACTACAGCATAAAAATTCATTAGTAGCCATACGACTAGCTACACTATAGTTATAGTGTGCTGTTTTTCTAATAATTATAATTATGTAAACATTAGTGTTTCATATGGAACAAACTTTTAAAATATTCATTAAATCAATAAGGCATGTAGGCTATTTCTTTACATGTTAAGAAATGAGCAATGTTTCAGGCTAACACTAAGTTTTTTCCAGGTCTCAAACAGAAACAAATCTTCAATGGAAGAGGTAACTCTATTGAAAATATTTTGCAAGTGTAATAATACACTATTTCTAATACTGTAGGTAATACAAGTGTACTAATACACTATTTCTAATACTGTAGGTAATACAAGTGTACTAATACACTAATACTGTAGGTAATACTAACATCATTTTTTAATATTTAAATATTTTTTTTTTAATTGTTAAATTTATTAAAGATGTTCATTCTATTGCAGGAGATTTATGCATCCTACGTTCTAAACAGAAAGCATTATGTCGAGACTATGTCGGTCTGTTGACAATTGAAGCAGCATTCATAGGACGTGGCTAAGAGGAGATTGTGTGCCACAATGCCCAGCCGCCTTTGCTTTCCTAACTAGTGTCAGAGCTGCATGAGGTCAGGGACAACCTTAGCCCCAGGAACACTGCCTTCTCTGAGATTGAAACATGTGACTCAAGGTGCACCAGTCAAGCACATATTTTATATCATATACCGCTCGACCACCTTGCCTTTCGACGTAACTATCTTTAGCATACCAATACCATACATTTACATAAAATATTGGATGTGGCTAGCGCTACGACAATTTTGTCGTAGCGGCAGACGACCCGGTCGGATGTTGCTAGCGTTACGACATGTCGTAGCGCTAGTCAGGAAACTAGTGCTACGACATGTAGTAACAGCAGACGATCCGGTCGGATGTTGCTAGCGTTACGACAATCAAGATTGTCGTAATAGCAGACGAACCGGTTGGATGTTGCTAGCGTTAGGAAACTAGTGCTACGACATACGCAAATTCTGCTACGACTAGTTTTAGTCACTCTTTGCATTAAGCACCTGGAAATGGAAATAATTAAATCTTAAGAAACTCTTCTGTAAATTGTATACGCATAAATATATTAAAATACGACATTATTTGTGTGTGTATTAATTCTAAAATATAAATTTATTTAAATAAATTTTTAAAATAGATTTTGATTTAATTGTAGTATTGGTCTACCGATTGTAAGTATATCAGCCGATTTTGCTATTATAGTATACTTGTGTAAGTGATGCCGATACATTAAAATTTAGAGTATACCATAAAGCCTAAAGCCGTAAATGTAAATGAAAATCCGCAAGCAACTGATTCGCGCACAATCGCAAGAATGTAGGCCTAAAATAATTCGTTTCGTGTTGAATAATAAAATGTGCCGTGTGCAGACTTTTCACAGGAAACCATTCCATTCATCTTCTACATCATTTTCACTCTATTACTAATACTATTACTATTGAGGGGGGTGGGGGTGGCAGGTAATAACAACCGCACACGCCTCCTCGTTTACTCGCCTTTTTCCCCATTACTTCATGCTGCTGTTTGTGTCCGTTTTCTCAGCGCCCCCCCCCCCCGGCCTCTCTTTGCACTATTTATGACGAGCAAGTCTGCGGGGCATGATACGCTATGCCTCCTTCGTCTGACAATGGCTTCAAATCCCGCATCCCCCCGCTTGTGTTCAGCACTTTTTCGCAATGCCTTCAATTCAGAGAATTTTTCAAAAATATCTTTCAAACAAATTTAGTAACAGTGATGGTTTATAGTATAGTCATTTTTTAAACTCTTGCCTCACCGTTTTCGTTGGTGATGCCGACTGAGTGTCAACTCGCGAATCAAAAAGAAAAAAATAATATTAGCATAATTAAATACAGTTTTAGTCGTAACTGTAAGTAAGCACATAACACATTTTTACGACTGTCGTAGCAGCAGACGACCTGACCGGATGTGGTAACGCTAGCCAAGCATATGTGGATTGGCTAGTGTTACGACTAGTCTAAAATCTAAATACTTTTTATTTTCACAGATTTAGTCAACGTATCTGCTTTTCAGAATAATAACAAAAATGATTAGCATACTCATTATGATGTTTAAAAAAAATAATAATAATAAATGAAATTTTTAAAAAAAACATGACGGCGGCGGGATTCGATCCCGCTATCACTAGCGCCATATCATTGCAGAGCAACCGGACTATCACTTGATCTACCGAAGCTGTTGAGAAAGAGTTATTTTTTAAAATTATAACTGTTTTTCATTTAATGGCTCAATCTAGATTTTCTTTTAAACCTTTAAAATTCATTAATAAGCTTATCTAGTGATCATGATATTTCATTATGAGAACTTTAGTTCCGTATTTAAGTATTAGTAATGGCATATTTGAAATACAGAAAATTGTTTACGACATGTCGTAACTTGTCGTAACGGCAGACAACCCGGTCGGATGTTGCTGGCGTTACGACATGTCGTAGCACCAGCCACATCCGCGCGGGTTGTCTGCCGTTACTTTGTCGTAGCAGTAGACACTCCGTAAAATATTTATGCAGTTTCAGTTATAAGTTATACAGTTGCAGTGTGTTTTGATTTGGCAGTCAAGTTTATTTATTTATTTATAATTATAAATTTATGATTTCATCAATCATCAATGGATGAAAAAGCACTTGTATTGTAATTGTACCTCAATGTGATAATGATATCATGAATCATTGACTTTGCTGTCTAAACACACATTCACATAGTCATAGAATCTGATAGAGATAGATTATAGAATAGTAACCATATCAAATCAGTTCAGCACCAGACTACCAATACTACTACTACCAATAAGTTATAAGATAAGCTTCACTTGACTGTAACTTACACGAGAATGGACACCAAAAGCATTTTATTAAGACAATTCTCATTTAAAAACGGGCTTTTTCAGGATCTACTCAAACTGTAGCTGTAGACTGTAGGGCACACCAAAACGTGTCAGTATTCGCCATTAGTAAATTCTACAAACACTTTCACTTACTGATACTGACTCCACATTAACTTTATCAATTTGACCCCACTCAACCTTTGCACGACCTGAGCCTGAGTGGCCTTAGTCACTCGCGAATGAGTGCCTTTAAATAAACAAAGTAATTTAATTTTTGCTGATTCCTTGGCGAAACGAAAATCTTACCCTTCCATTTTTAAAAATTAATGCTCCTTCCACCTTTAGAACTGGGAGACTGGTAAATTATTATAGGCCAACATATCCACTTATCTTACACTACACATTCGAACGTGCTTAATGCAAACAAAAGAATATAAAAGAAACCAGGAAGTGCTGCCCCCATTCTCCAGGGGCGCTAAGCCGACATTTCGTAACACATATTCCTACTTCACGGTATCAGTATCAGGGAAGATGAATTAAACCAGGTGAAAGCAAAGGGAGACTATTGTGGAAATAATTTAAAATCGAGTTATTCTATTTTTTTTAAATTTTTTTAAGCAACTTCAATTTTAGTCTCTATAACGCGCCTACTTTTGTAATAATAGAATTTCAGTAAAAACGGATTTTATGAATGGTGCAAATAGCAAGAAACTTCAGTGTGTACGATTTTTAAGTATAATTTAATCTTTAAATTATATTCATCGCTCTCATCTTTAGCTTTACATTTACATTATTAGCCACAGACTTCAACTCAAAGACCGTCTGTAAAGTACGTCACGGTCCAGTACGGGGGGTGTAATAATGTGAGACAGTTTGTGACAGTGTGGAGGGGGTCCAGCCATGTGTGACGTCACAGTGTATTACATTTAATTTTAATTTTGTTAATTTTAAAAAGTTATTTTTGTTCTAAAGTGTGACGTACGTTTGGGGGGGGGGGGG
>MUZC01001119.1:78178-105692 GCA_002072015.1 Radix auricularia | reverse complement strand
GGGGGCGCGGTGGTCAAAGTGTTAGTGCGCTGCGGTACAAAAACAATTCTAAAATAAAAATAAAAATCGGTCACGGGTTCAAACCCCGGTTCTGGCACCCCTACGGGTAGATGATGCTCGTTAAAACCTTGGCTGGTAGTTCATCTAGGAGAAGGAAACTCCGAATACAAATCCTCCGCTGCCTTGCGGCTATACCTGCCTTGCGGGAAAGGCTAAGGGAGTAAACCCTGAAAGAAAATCAGGAATTGGAGCACCTACAGGCGGTCTATACATAAGACTTATGTACATACCGGCAGCTCCTGCGACGCCAATGGCAGCCAAGCTGCATCGACGCAAGTCGTTCCCTTGGTTACACCATTGACGTGGAGAGGGGGGATATGCTGTATGGGCAGCAGCTAATTCTCCATAATACCCGCCCAGGCTTGCATCACCTCTGGAGAGGACACTCCAGCGTCGCCGCAAGGTGTCGACAAAACACGGGAAGCAGCAGTTACCGGTTATAAGCCAAAGCTCAATTGACGTAGAGCTAGGCGCCAGGGGCTGCTTCCGACGGTGGGAGAGACTACCAATGTCTCACTGGACAGCTACCGCCCGCCTCAAACTGGGCAGCCCCCAGTCAAATAGGTGCTATCCCGTCATGGCCTGCCTTCTCCACTGGGTGCGTGGAGATTAGAGTACCACTCAACAAGTGGGCCACTAAGCCCTGCACCAAGAAATACAAAAAAGAAAAAGAAGACCCCAGCTCTTCGAATCGCTAGCTGGAACGTGAGGACTATGTGTCCCGGCATCACTGATGATCTGCAGTCCATAAACGACACACGGAAGACAGGAATAATCGATAGAGAACTTAAAAGGCTAAAGATTGACATAGCATGCCTTCAGGAGACCAGGCTCCCAGACAACGGTTCACTCAAAGAGGCCAATTACACCTTCTTCTGGCAAGGCAGACCGAAAGACGAACCTAGACAGCATGGTGTGGGTTTCGCTGTTAAAAACACTCTTCTACCATCCATTGAACCACCGTCATCAGGCACGGAGAGGATCCTCACTCTAAGACTCAGAACAACTGCGGGCCCAGCAAACATTCTTAGTGTGTATGCCCCAACACTCTATTCAACTCCGGAAGAGAAGGACCAGTTCTATGGAGCGTTAGACCAGGCAATAGCCGGCATCCACAAAGACGAGGCAATCTATCTCCTAGGAGATTTCAATGCTAGAGTGGGGAGCGACCACGAAGCCTGGCCCACCTGCCTTGGACTATTTGGAAGAGGAAAGTTAAATGAAAATGGACAAAGGCTTCTGGAATTGTGCTGCTCACGAGGCTTGTGTGTGACCAACACTTTCTTCAAGTGCAAGGATATACATCAAGTATCTTGGAGACACCCTCGATCCCACCAATGGCACCAGCTGGACCTCATTATCACCAGGCGTGCACAACTAGCTAGCGTCCTACTCACTCGCAGCTATCACAGTGCCGACTGTGACACGGATCATTCCCTTGTCGCCAGCAAAGTACGAATAATGAGGAAAAACTCGTACCACACAAAGAAAAAGGGAAGTCCACGCATCAATACCTCCTGCATGAAAGACCCTGCGATAGCGCAGCTGTTCAAAGACAAGGTGAAGGAAAGTCTCTCAAAGATGTCCCCATGCGTCACCATTGACTCCAAATGGACGCAACTGAGAGACACAATCTATACATCCGCAATACAAGCCTTTGGCAAAAAATCTCACAAAAACACGGACTGGTTTGATGAACATTGGGACGAGATGAAACCCGTCACTGAAGCAAAAAGGAAAGCTCTTATGGCTTACAAGGAAAAGCCTACACCTGACAATTTGCATGCTTTAAAAACAGCTAAGTCACTTGCCCAAAAGGTTGCACGTAAATGTGTCAATACCTACTGGCTTAAGCTCTGTTCCAGTATACAATCAGCTGCAGACATGGGCAATGCAAAAGTCATGTACGAAAACATCAAAAAGGCAACGGGCCCCTTGACGTCAAAAGCTGCTCCCCTAAAGTCCAAAAATGGAGAAATTATTCAAGACCAGGCAGCACAGCTAAAACGGTGGGTTGAGCATTATCTGGAATTGTATTCAACAGTTACCACAGTCTCCAGCACCGCTCTAGATGACATCCCAGATATGCCACTCATGGAAGAACTTGATGTCGTGCCCACACAGGAAGAGCTGAGCAAAGCAATTGACAGTCTAGCTTGTGGAAAAGCGCCTGGGAATGATGGAATACCACCAGAGGTTCTAAAGAGTGGCAAGACAGCTTTACTCCAACCATTGCACGAGATTCTGTCCCTCTGCTGGGAACAGGGCTACATCCCCCAAGACCTAAAGGATGCAAATATAGTGACACTATATAAAAACAAAGGTGATAGGAGTGATTGCAATAATTATCGCGGCATTTCACTCCTTAGTATTGTAGGAAAGACCTTTGCCCGCGTTATACTAAAACGTTTACAAAGCCTAGCATCCCGCGTCTATCCAGAATCTCAGTGTGGTTTCCGGTCCGGTCGGTCTACCATAGACATGGTGTTCTCCATACGACAGCTCCAGGAAAAATGCAGAGAGCAGCAGATGCCACTATACATTGCATTTGTGGACCTTACAAAAGCCTTCGACTTAGTCAGTCGCAACGGGCTATTCCAAATACTGGCAAAAATTGGATGTCCCCCTCACCTACTTGCCATCATCAGACAGTTCCATGAAAATATGCTTGGCACAGTACAGTTCGATGGAGCTAAGTCAGAGGCCTTCCCTGTCAGCAGCGGAGTTAAACAAGGTTGTGTACTCGCACCAACACTCTTCGCAATATTCTTCTCTGTACTTCTTCGATACGCATTCAAGGATAGCAGTGAGGGAATCTGGTTACATACCAGAGCTGATGGAGGACTTTTCAACACTGCCCGCCTCCGAGCCAAGACCAAAACGACGGATGTCCTAATTCGAGAGCTACTATTTGCGGATGATGCGGCACTAACAGCACATACAGAATCTGGTTTGCAACAACTCGTGTCAAGCTTCTCCAATGCCTGCAAAGAATTTGGTCTGCAAATCAGCTTGAAAAAGACAAACATCATGGCCCAAGACACTCGACCTCCTCCTACCATAAATATCGATAATGAAAACTTGGAGGTTGTGGACAGCTTCACCTACTTGGGATCCAAGGTCTCCAATACACTGTCCATTGAAGAAGAAATAAACAGCAGAATTGGCAAGGCAGCCGCAACAATGGCTAAACTAAATAAGCGGGTCTGGCAAAACACCAAGCTAACGGAGAAAACCAAACTGTGCGTCTATCGAGCCTGTGTCATCAGTACACTACTATATGGGAGCGAGACATGGACCACTTATACATCACAAGAGCGTAAGCTTAACAGCTTCCATTTGAGATGCTTGCGCCACATCCTTGGTATTAAATGGCAAGAAAAAGTGCCTAATAGTGAGGTACTAACGCGTGCCAATACCCAAAGCATGTTCTCAATTCTTAGTGAAAGACGCCTGAGGTGGCTAGGACATGTCAAAAGAATGAGCCCCGGCCGCATCCCGAAGGATCTCCTATATTGTGAACTTGCTTCAGGAAAGAGGAAAACAGGTCGCCCACGCTTGCGATTTAAAGATGTCTGTCAAAGGGACATGAAAGCAGCCAAAATACATACAAGTGACTGGGAGTGTAAGGCAGAAGACCGATCTACGTGGCGCACAGTTGTCAAAGAGGGCGTCATAGTAGCCGAGGAGCGAAGAATGGAGGAGGCTGCAGACAGAAGAGCTAGGAGAAAGGCCAAAACATTTGGAAGCACAGAACTCGTGTGTAAAAACTGTGGCAAAGACTGTCACTCAAGGATAGGACTGCACAGTCACTCGAGGAAATGCAACCCAACCCAACGGTGATGCACCATCGTCTCGCGAGACGGAAGGATGCCGGATATATGTACATCATGTTGTGTATGTTTAAGAAGATTGAGAGTGCAAGTTATTGGAGATGTTTGTCAAGTGCAGTGATCACAGCCACAGGATGGTGTACTGTGTACTCTACCATACAAGTTATAATCATATGAGTGTACATAATAAATAAATCACCTATGCAGCTATTTTGTTTTACTTTTACTAGTACCAACACGTAAATCTGGATATGTTTTGAAATAATATTCTTTTTTCTCTTATAAAAGATTCATTATGTAACAACATGTATGGAATGCTGAAGACATGTGCTACAACAATTTGATGATGAGCAACATTTGTTCTTAAAACGTGTCAATTTTCTAAAAAAAAATATATATCTTAAAATAAATATCATTAAAAAACAATATCTATGAAACAAATGGAAGAATAAGACCTTGACCTCTGCATGTGACTTTGTATAAACATCTGTAATTCTGGCTGTATTCACATTAAAAGCAATCATCAATTAATGCTGAAGATACATACAAGTTTATTGCCCTTTGCCACTGTCAAAGATATGTGCTTATTTCTAACTGACCTCGAATGACAACCATTGAAAGTGCTAATTGGTATTACATTAACTTTGATAGTTTCAGATATTACACTTACATAAACAGTTTCAGTAGATATTACACTTACATAAACAGTTTCAGTAGATATTACACTTACATAAACAGTTTCAGTAGATATTACACTTACATAAACAGGTTCAGTAGATATTACACTTACATAAACAGGTTCAGTAGATATTACACTTACATAAACAGTTTCAGTAGAAATTACACAGCATACAAAAAATACATTGCATTTGGTGATAAATTTTAATTAGCATACAGTTTATTTGGTCATTCACCAACAAGGTAATAGGTAATAGGTAATAGGTATTAGGTAATAGGTATTAGGTAATAGGTAATAGTTATTGTCCAGCAACATCACAAAATTCAAGTGTTGGCTCTCAAGCTGAATATTCCCATTCATGTTAAGTTCTATGTATGCCCCAATTTTATTTCTATTTTTAGTTTTATGCTAATTTCATCAAGGAAAACGGTTGTTTTAAATAAATGAACATAAAATGACATGAATATTTTGCTCTTGAAGGCAGTTTGGCTCAAGTGTCGCCTTTTTGTTTTGTCCTTCAGGCCTCCCTCTGATTCTACCCTGTTTATATCTCAGGCTTGTACTAATACTAGCTTTCTAAGTTGAAAATGGGGAAATTATTGCATCCAATGGCATTCAAAATTTATCTTAAGCATTCAGCTTTCATTTCAAATAAGATTGAAATCAGTTCTTTAAAATAATCCAATCAGTTGATATGCTTCACTGAGCCCAACCCCAATCAGTTGATATGCTTCACTGAGCCCAACCCCAATCAGTTGATATGCTTCACTGAGCCCAACATTCATTATTTAATGTTCTGTAATCAAAGAACCAGTCAAATGCAGTTTTAAAAAATGAGTTTATCAAAGTTCAATTCAAATAGCAATTAATGGAATGTAAAAATCTGTTTTGAGTTGCAAATGTGAAGGAATAAATACAAACTCTATTCCAAATGGGCATAAGTTAAAACAAGTTATAATTAAAATCTACATCACCATATTCCACTGTAGTTTCAGCAATGATCAGGGCCTTGGCATAAAAATTGAATAAGACATTAGAAAACTCAAGTCTTTTGAGTTAAGTCAATGGCTGACCATTTTTTTCCTGCTGATTATTTAACATTATAAAAATGATGAGGAGTTTGTACTTATACCGTAGTATTACCTTAGGAATCTAATCCAACAAACCCACATGCCATATTTGAATCAGTCACGGGACTCATATGTGGTTCCTAATGGAAAAACAGGCAGAATTTTTCACTTCTGAAGTCAAGCACTTGAGCATGATAACTGATGAGTTCACCAATTTTGATATCCTTGACCATCGGTTAGCAGGCCGCAGGGGAGCTCATGGCAAACGTGTATTCACAGAGCTCAGATTCAGAGACCCTCAGAAGTTTGTCTTCCAGACCACACAACATGTAAATCTGAAACACAGCATGTAAATCTGAAACACAGCATGTCAATCTGAAACACAACATGTAAATCTGAAACACAACATGTAAATCTGAAACACAGCATGTAAATCTGAAACACAACATGTAAATCTGACACACAGCATGTAAATCTGAAACACAGCATGTAAATCTGAAACACAGCATGTAAATCTGAAATACAGCATGTAAATCTGAAATACAGCATGTAAATCTGAAACACAGCATGTAAATCTGAAACACAGCATGTAAATCTGACACACAGCATGTAAATCTGAAACACAACATGTAAATCTGAAACACAGCATGTAAATCTGAAACACAGTATGTAAATCTGAAACACAGCATGTAAATCTGAAACACAACATGTCAATCTGAAACACAGCATTTAAATCTGACACACAGCATGTAAATCTGAAACACAGCATGTAAATCTGAAAAACAATCATTGGTTGTGTGAGAGAGAACAATGTTCAACCCTTGGAACCCTGGCTTACTCCCCTTTAAATATCCATTCAAAACTTGTACAAGAAATATTTGAAGGGATAAAATATTTCATTGATTTCAATGATATTTTAAATCATGCAGCTTTAGAGAATCCAAACTGCTGTACATTAAAATAACAAAGGTTCAGGGACAAAGATCACATGGTAATAATAGAGTTAAAACGGCTATATGACATTTTTGAATTTTTTAAGTTATCCCCTGTATCTGATAGAGGGTCAAAAGTCGTACGTTCTGAATGAGGTTTTATGAAAATATTATGTACATGACCATATTAACTCTTAATGTACCAAAGCACGGTAATCCACGGTTTACCGTTTTTTACCAAAGAGCGATTATGCGCGACTCAATACAACTCTCTTTAGAAACAAAATTACAGAAAATAAAAACTATTCAGTGCCAGATGAACGATGTTTTTGACTTCCGGCAATGGCGGCTGTTTCCCACCCTAGTGTTATCGCTCGATTCGCGATGTTTTTTGGAAGTTTTTACCGGTTTCGTTATACTTTATTACTAAAATAATAGTACTAAGCTACAGGTAAAAATAGTTTTAAACTCAAAACGGTCTTTCGGATACATAAAATAACCATTCTTATTCTAAAAGATGACGTCAGTATGACAATAATAATATAAATGAATTTTACGCAATTATTTTAATTTCATAACCGGTTGATCGCAATTCTGTAAATTCTTACAGTACTGAGGCGGAAGTTTTCCAAAAACCTTATGGCGCATTAAGAGTTAAAAACTAAAATCTATTTAGTTAATTTATAAGAAATCTGTATAATTTTGAACTTTAAGACTTGAATATCTCAAAACTACGTATATGTGACACAGCCGTTTCTTCCCTCGAGCTCTTCATATTTTACAGATGCTACTTCTGCACAGAAGATTATTGCATCCTACGTATATCTATGGTTTCTGTTTAGTCCTGTATTCTTATTAGAGTTTTAAATGATGATAAAGTGTTGGCTTTCCTGGTTTCTTCAGGCAACCCATTTCATGCCCAAATACCAGACGGGAAGAAAGAAAACTTGCATGTGTTTGTTCTTGCATACGGGATAAGAAAGGTGTTTTTATCCTTATGTCTATTTAAAGTTATAGAGACAGACAGTTAAAGGATAAAAAAAAATTTCTTCAGGCTATAGTAAAAGTAAAATCTTTTTGGTTTGTTAGGTGTAAGTTATATATTTATCTATAAATAGGCTTATATTTTCTTTTCAAATGATTCTGATGACGAAACACCACAGAAATATTAACTCACATTGTAATAAACTGATCAACAGGGATTTGACCTCTCATTGCTCAGTTAGAAATGACTTTTGGTCTAAGGATTGACATTTGTCAGCTAGCTGTTGTAAATGACCTTTGGTCTAAGGATTGACATTTGTTGGCTAGTTGTTATAAATGACCTTTGGTCTAAGGATTGACATTTGTTGGCTAGTTGTTATAAATGACCTTTGGTCTAAGGATTGACATTTGTTGGCTAGCTGTTATAAATGACCTTTGGTCTAAGGATTGACATTTGTTGGCTAGTTGTTATAAATGACCTTTGGTCTAAGGATTGACATTTGTCAGCTAGCTGTTATAAATGACCTTTGGTCTAAGGATTGACTATTGTTGGCTAGCTGTTATAAATGACCTTTGGTCTAAAGATTGACATTTGTCGGCTAGCTGTTATGAATGACCTTTGGTCTAAAGTCTGAGGAGAAACTGAGCACAGATTCATCAAGACCATTTGTAATTTTACTACAGGCTTGCTCAGTGGTAACTAACTTTGAACAGTTTAACTGTCATTACAAATTAGTAACTGCATTTCTTTTATTTTAACCTCCGAATAACAAATTATATACATGTAGCATTTACAAGCGGTACAGATCATTAAAGCTAATAGATAAATTTCCATCTGCGACCATAAAAGAGTAAGGCTGTGTAGTCAAATTAAACTAAGTTCTAACAAATTTGTTAAGAGAGATGTCAATGTAAAGCTTAAATGCTACACACAAGTGTAAATTAATGTAATACCTTTAAAAAAATCGGACTTAACCATTTTTATTTAGAATCTGTTCAAAAGAAGCAACGCCTGCTGTTATTAGTATGAGTTCATCAGTGGCGGCATTAGGTAAGCGCGGGGCCTAGTGCCAGCAATGACCCCGCGGGGCCAGAGTACTAGTAAAGATCGCTAAGCACCAGTATGCTATGGTATTTAAAAATATGAAATATCTTGATTATTGTGTAATTTTAATACTGTGTGTCACCTTTTTATTAAATTATTAAAAGTTCATTATTTTCTCTGGTCTATAAACAACGGTTTATTCTTATCAAAAAATTACGTGCCGGTCACGACGTGATTTAAAATGTTTCCAGCATACGTTTTACCATCCACTCTTTGGTTCTACAAGTATAGGCTTTTAATCAGGACGAGACATGTTGAGGACCGAAACGCGGGGCCTACCTAAGCGCGGGGCCTGGGTCAGTTGCCCCCCTCAAACTCCGCTCCTGGAGTTCATAAATAAAACTTAAATTTATTGTCTTCTTGCACAATTAGTTTGTGTATTTTGTTGTTGCCAAAGGAAAACAAGTTAAAACTCAAGCTTAAAAAAAGGAAATTTTTAATATTTATTAAGTCTGTCAAGTTGGCTGATTTTGTGTGCCCTAAAATGATGATAATAAAAGTATTTTTATCCCAATGATCTGACATGTATGAGATAATAGTTCTCACCTTAGATTTTCTGCCTCTGCCGAACGGACATAAGGAGTTATCACCCTGGTCCATGATCAATAGGTGCTGTCCCTTGTCCAGAACAACTGTTGATGAACGACCCAAAATAACTGGAGCGTGTGGGAAAGACTGCTGACTAACTTTAACAAATGGACAGACCTCGTAATCATAAGAGTCAGCTTTGACGGTGTAGCAATGTTTGCTGAGTGCATAGAAAATCCCATTGGGTCCATATTTCTGGCAAAGAAAACAAAAATTATTTTCAAACTTATTGATTACACTTACATCTTTATAATTGGTTGCCAAACTATAGCAATGCTCTACATTCTCTTCTCTTATTTTAACTGTTAAGGTCGCTCCTTCTATACAGAATATTATTGCGTCCTACATTTATCTATGGTTTGTGTTAAGCCCTGCACTAATTATTAGAGTTTTAAATGATGGTAAAGTGTTGGCTTTCCTGGTTTCTTCAGGCAACCCATTCCACGCCCGAATTCCGGACGGGAAGAAAGAAAACTTGTATGTGTTTGTTCTTGCATACGGAATAAGGAAGGTGTTTTTATCCTTATGTCTTAATGCATGAAAACAATAATTAAAAACTGGGAACTAGTAAATAAAATAACAAAAATAAATGTATTTACATTCTCGATATCTTTTTTTATACTCTTGTCAAAATAACCAAAATAATTTGTGCCACTTCTCTAGATATATATAATCAAACAAAAAGATAGCACATCTTTAACTCTTAAAACAAATTTTCAGTTTCTAAGTTTTAAACCTCACCATTCTCTCCTAGTTTTAAACCTCACCATTCTCTCCTAGTTTTAAATCTCACCATTCTCTCCTAGTTTTAAATCTCACCATTCTCTCCTAGTTTTAAACCTCACCATTCTCTCCTAGTTTTAAACCTCACCATTCTCTCCTTCTCTGTCAGCTCTGACATGGCCTGATCCAAATATTTTTTTTGGACCTCCCGACCTTTTGCCCGAACAACAGCCTCATTCTGACGTATGGCCAGAATTTCCCCACATTTGTCAGAACACGGGGCATGATAGACAGCACCCAGCGGAGCACCGGCTGTTGAGAAGAGACATATTTTTAAAAAAATAACCTCAACAAGAAATATATAACTTTTAATCTCCTTGAACATATAAAAATTATTTATCTGTCTCTTGTATTGCTGGGATTGTTTACCTGTCCCTAGTATTACTGTGATTGTTTACCTGTCTCTTGTATTACTGCGATTGTTTACCTGTCTCTTGTATTACTGCGATTGTTTACCTGTCTCTTGTAATACTGCGATTGTTTACCTGTCTCTTGTAATACTGCGATTGTTTACCTGTCTCTTGTAATACTGCGATTGTTTACCTGTCCCTAGTTATACTGTTTCCTGCCCATCAAATTTGTGCACCGTGGCACTGGCATCCTTTCAGGAAAACTTATTATTTACTTTTTATTATTAGCTTTTTATTTCATAACCTCAATCGGTTTTTAATGTCAGCAATTCCTGTGACAAAGCAGTTGTTAGCTTTTACTTGTAGGGCATTTAAACTTTGATGTCACTGGTTTTTTGAAAAGTTTCAGGAAAATAATTGCAGTCAAACTGCTAGAGTTACATTCCATTAAAATTAGAGGCTTACAACAAGACCCTGGGGTATTTAATACTTTCTTTTTATTGACAGAAATTAAATTATGGCTTTAATAAATTTGTGGTGTAAAAGGAGGTGTTAGAGAATTAATTTAGATAATGGGTTTTGAAAAAGTGTGTGATGGGGTAGAAAGGTAGAACTAATTGGCTTTGATATAAAGATTAATTGGATTACTCAGAGGCAAGTTTTGTCTTATGACTTCAGTATATAGGAAGTTTATATTTAAAAACTATTTAAGGCTTTTTTTTTCAGTGCCGATTTCAGGAATCTTATCTAAAGTAGCATTCTTTTAAAGTTGCTTCATACCTAGATTATGAGGCATAGTTACAGTGATGTGTACTTACTAAGGTTGTTAAGACCGCTCGTTTTTGAGGACCGGCTAACCATTCAAAAAAAGACCGGTTAACCGCTCGTCCTTATATCCCTAATGTTTTGAGAACTAACAAGAGAATGTTGTCGCCTCGCGTCGTCTGATGGCATCAAAGCCCGCTCCCCCCCCCTTGCATTCAGCTCTTTCCGCATTGCCCTCAATTCATAGCATTTTTTTTTTAATCCAAAAAAATTAACTAAACAGTGATGGTTAATTGTCTTTTTTATATTTTATTTTGAGGACTCGTAGTTCACCGGTCTAAATAAGAGGACAGGTTCAATCGTTCGTTAAAATTAGCGAAGTATTTTTCATTAGTTTCAAAAACCAACGCCTCGCCCCGTCCGTTGTGGGTCTAAATAAGAGGACAGGTCCAATCGTTCGTTAAAGTTAGCGAGGTATTTTTCATTACTTTCAAAAACCAACGCCTCACCCCGTCCGTTTTGACGTCATGTTTACCTCTCTTGTGTGTGATGCCGGTCAACTCGCGTATTAAAATTAATAATATAATAAAATTATAAAGCTACGGAGTAAACAATGATGATAAAATGGAATTTATTTTTTTTAAAAACATATTATTTTTCAATCGTCAACTCGCCAGAATAATTGAATTTTGCGATTCACACGTTCACCCTCCCCGTTTTTTTCTGTTCAAATAGGGTTTGAGCTACACTCGCCGTACTGTTAATGTGGTAAACAAATGCCTTTGATAGGCAGGAAAACTGTCACTTAAAAACTGAACTCGAATTTGTGGGCCGATTAATCGCCCGGTATCTTTGCTACGTCTTTCAAATACCTCTCATAGTATAGGTACATGTACTTCACTAAGCGGCGTGCGCCAATACGTTTTTTGAATGCCTGAAATGGACTATAAACCGGTGATCAGAAAATGCGGATAGGTCACGGGGTCATATGTTTTATAGCTTTCTTTGTCTTTATAAGAAACAGACTATAATAAATATAAATAGAAACAGCCTCGGCCTTGACCGTTGTTGACATCAAACACGCACTGTTAGTAACTAGTACTATTAGTTGTGAACTTCAGTGAAGCACGGCTATAACGCGTCATGTACGCACGCTTACAGCTTGGAGACTGAAGGTTTGATTAGTTTGAATGCCAACCTAGGCTACTTGTCAGCTGGATCGTGGGTGGTATCGCTTTTACTCACCGTGACAAGGCGCGAGGCGCGTTACGGCTTGTGTTGTTTTTTTTCACTACGTTACTGCTAGTTTTTTTTTTTTCTTTTTTTTTTTTTTTTTTTTTTTTTTTTTTGTTGTTGTTTTCTTTTCGGTTACACGGTCCTGCGGTCCTGAATAAAGATGACCGATCCTGATCTGAGGACCGGTTAACCGGTTAACCGTTAACAAGCTTAGTACTTACACATAGTTAGTGATGTGTACTTATACATAGTCAGTGATGTGTACTTACACAGAGTTAGTGATGTGTACTTACACATAGTTAGTGATGTGTACTTACATAGTTACAGTGATGTGTACTTACATATAATTCTCATGTAATCTGGCACCAATGTACCATCCCACTCATCGCTGCCATCACAGCAATCACAGATACCATCATTGACCTGGCTTGATGGAATGTACTGAGGTGGTGAGTCAAGGAATTGCTTAGTGCAATAGAATCTGTGAAATATTTCATAGAAGAGCATAAATCTTTATCTATGATTTGACAGAATGCACAGAGGTAGCTGGATTGTTAAGTCAATAGTGAGTTTGCTTCACAAGCTGAGGTGCGTGGGATCTAGCCCATGTTAAGCCACAATAAAACATGTTAAAGCCCTCCGCTGACTTTGAGAGGAGATGGGCGCCACCAAGACTACCATGCCCCGAGAAATGTTCTAATGGAAACATTAGAACCCCCTACCACCACCAGATTATGGGACCACCAAAAGAAATGGTGTGGTGAGGGGTGTTCTACTGACATGGTGATTGATGTTCTACTTGTTAGGGCATCTGCTTGAGCTTGGATGGTTAGCAGATATAAACTGATAATCCTGTAAATAGCTTTTACATGAAATTAGCAACCAATCAGGCCTATGATTTACTTCAACTCACTTGCCGTAGGGACATGCTGATGTTCCAGGTTCATCACTAGAGTCAGGGCAATCACAGAAGTCATCATTCACTTGATTCAGGGATATGCGGATCTGCCAAAGATATAATTGAGGTTTAAAGCCAGAGGGCTATGCGGATCCATCAAAGATACCATTGAAGTTTAAAGCCTGATTATGATTAAATTATAAAGCGGTGTATGTTTTGTAGTCGACACAATTAGTTTATACAAAATGAAGGCAGATAATTTATTTTTTTAAATTGATGTCCCTTTTAAGCAGAGAGCTTTGAAATGATTTTCATTACAATGTGGAGCCACATCCAAAAAATGGGGCTACAAACCTTCTGCCAATGAACAGAAAAGTAGAAACATGTCATTCACCTTGTCACATGATAGTATTTTATATATGATTGGTAGAGAGAGATCACGTGATGTATGAATCCCAGAAGGCTTAGCGAGTAAAAAGTGTACATGAGGAAAGATGGAGACAAGATGCTCAACTGATTTCATTGATGTAAAAAGTGTACATAAGTTCTAGTATTGGATTAAAGTTTATTATGTTATAAAGGACTTATGTGTTTTAATGTGAGCCGGAATGTGTCAGTAATACACGCCTACAAGTGTGAAAGCGGCCCAACAAACAAATAAGCTACACACCTCTCTCCTAGTCAGACAGCTTATCATGTTGTCCTTATCAGCCTTGAATAGATGTTTTTCTGATGAATGCACTCCCAACAAATTAACTTGAACAATCCCACTTCTGCTGTCTCCTGCTTTAGTTTTTCCACTACTCAAATCATCCCCACCTTTATTCTTATCAACCACAGGTAAAGGCTTGACCACGTTCAAGCTGTTCTTGGTGTCCTGCGTTAAACTTTCAGCACTGACAATTAAAGAGTTCTTTTTCAGGTCAGATTCTGGCGGTTCTTTATGTGTTTTGAAAGGTTCCTCCACATTGTTAACAATGTGAAACTTGGAGTCTGCGTCAACTACCCTGTTGCGGCCTTTGTAGAAGTCTAAGTAATTGTCTTCACCCTCGTGATGATACGAGTCATCACTTAAAACAAACCCCCCTTCTCCGTCAACCATGTTTTTAAGCACATGATTGGTATCCCACAGCTTTGAATTTTGATTAGAATTAGACAGGTGGCCGAGCTTCGAGACAGTGAAACACTGAAGCAGATAAAATAAAACAGCAACAACCGCCAGCAGACCCAGAGTTCTGTATTTTCTACGAAACAGGGCGGCCATCATTTATAATTTTTGTAACACGGCATGTTTCTGTGACTCTATTTCCTTTCTTAACCCATGCTTTTATCAGTATATAGTAGTGTAAGGTGACACTTCTGGTCTGTCGACTCACTTAAGTTAACCTTGTGTGATCATACTGCAGATAAACAAAGTGCATGTGTCAATGTTACAAATTAATTAAGTATATTTTTTAAGTGTAACTTTGATGACAGAATGCTTCATGAAAATAGAGTTTCCTTAAAAATGAATAAGCAGCAACTGTTACTGTTTTCTGTCTATTGTAATCAACTGTGCAGACTTGGGGAGGTCCATAAATTACCTACGCCTACACATTGTGTGAGGAGGAGGTGGTTGGATTTAGGAAATAAATTTTGTATATTTGAGGTGGGTGACATAAAACAGAATGTGTGTGTATGCATCAATTAATTTAGAGCCTACATAAATTCTCAAAGTTTAAGCCTTAGGGGCCGTCCATAAATGACGTCACACAATTTTAGCTGATTTTCAACCCCCCCCCCTCCCCTTCTCGTCACACTTCATCACAAAAACTTAGACACTCCCCTCCAATATGACATCACAAAGCTGTGAACCCCCCCCCCCAACTACAAGTTATATTTTCTATTTGAAAATGACAATGCTTCAAATCTCTTTATTGTCATTTAAATTTAAGTATGTATTTAGTGTAAGGCTGCACTCTAATATCGTAACACGTGTGACGTGTGAAGCTAGGTAATGTAAAACATCATAAAATAAATAGTAAGAAATAGAATAGAATATCTAAGTGGAACTTTCATTTAAAGTAACGTGTTTTGACGTGACGTCACAATTCTTTAACTCCCTCCTCCCCACTCGTCCCACATATAGTTAATGTAGTATACAATGTATAGTGATTAGTGTGACATAGTCACATATGTGAGGACCCCCCCCCCCCAGGTGTGTGACGACATGGAGAGCCCCTTGGGCCTTGGACTAGATTAGCATTCATTAGGCGTAGGGCATAAGGCTAGTGAACTTAAAATTTTGATTTAACATCAAAACCAGAAGTCATAAGCAGACTACTATTACTATTTCCTATTACAATTACTAAGTGTAACTAAGACTAATGAATAATCATAATGACAATGAATTCTCATGTGGGGTACTATTACTGATGACATAGTCATAGTTCAGATCAGATATGTTTGTGAATAATTTCTAATACAAATAGCAATGATAGTTTTAGTTAGCAATTATTTAATTGTAATCATTAGCCTTAGCCTTAGGACCAGGACCAAGTCGAAGTAAAATGTTGTGGGGATGTTTTGGAATGTCGGAATGTTAATATTTTTTTTAATTTAAGCCAATTTAAGGCTTTAACTTTAACTTACTATTTACACTGTTTAGTCTTAGACTTTAGACTAGATTGTCTATAAGTAGACTAGACTGAAACTTTAAATTAATCGGCTTAGGCTTAGCGTAGGTACTTTGACAGAAAATTTATTTAAACTTAACACTTAGCGAATATTGAATTTATTGACATTGAATTGGCGTAGCCGAGGCCGTAGCCTTAGACAAAATTAAATATTAAATCAATTAAATGTTTACTAAGTTAGTTAATTACTAAGTCTTGTGTGTCTAAGTCGTCTAAGTTCACTAACTAAGTTACATTTAATGAAAACATTTTTTTAATGATTTTAAATTTTAATGATTTTAAGTTCAGGTGCATAGCCTTGGCCCTATCTCGTAATACTTATAATTATAACTTAACTATATAATTTACTGTTAACTTACGTAAATGAGTTTTAATTTACTGTTAACTTACGTACATCAGTAAGTCTTTTTAAATTAATGCTAAGAAATAGTTAAGTCAAGTGTAGTAAGAAACACATTCCTTTTAATTTACTTTGTTTCGATTTTTTATAAAAATGTGTTTTTGCATTTCTAATGCATTTTTTACAGCTCTCGACTGTATTCCGTGTTTATACGATTTTTAATTTTTTTTTTCACTTTTCTGGTCAGATTTTTAAAAAAAAAATTTAAATTTTATTTTTTTTACATACAATCGAATACATGCTAAAGAATACGTTCGTGCTGAAGACTGAAATGTTCACCAAAAGGGGCCATCCATAAATTACGTCACGTGATTTTTGCAGATTTTTAGCACCCCCCGGGTCCCCCTACGTCACACAAACTTAGACCAACCCCAACCAATATGACGTCACAAAAGTAAAAGCTTTCACCCCCCCTCTTCCTTAAAGTCGTATTTTCTATTTGAAAATGAGCATGTGAATGTCAATATCGTAAACAATGTAAAACGTCTGAAAATAAATTGTTAGAAAATCGATTATTTCACTGGAATTTTTAAATTATCATGATTGGCGTGACGTCACAATTCCTAAACTCCCCCTCGTCACACATGTCTGGACCCCCATTTATTACTGTTTACATTAGTATGGTATATTAGTAGGGGTCATCCATAAATGACTTCACGTTATTTTGGCTGATTTTTTTACCCCTCCCCCATCGTCACACGTCATCATAAAAACTTAGACCCGTTTTTTCCTTATGACGTCACAAATTATTTTAATCGATAAAATAGCTATTAAAATTAAAGAAAATATTTGTTGTTTTTTTTAATTTGATTTATTTATTAATAATTAATTATTAATAACAGTTTTTTTTACATACCAATATATCCATTTAAAAAGGAGTTTTCCAAGGGTGTAGCCTACATTTTAAAAAAAAACTGTTTTATAAAGACAGTGATATAAAAACCATTCTTTTTAATTAATTAAAAATAACAAAATTAAAATTCATTGACATTATATTGAACTACTTGTATTTAAATTTATCTCCTAACAATATTACATTTTTAAAATTAAATTGAATACTTAGTTATGGGCAATTTTAAAAAATGCCGTGAAAGGGAACAAAATGTGAAGGACATATTGTAAAAAAAAAAAAGTGATTATGAGGTCTAAGAAAAAAAAACGTAATTTTTGAACAACTTGGGATAAAAAGATGATCTTTATGTTTTTGTAAATCAGCACTTAATTTCTATACAGCAGTAAGATTTTCATATTTTAAAATTAATTTGCAATTTACATCAGAATGCCTGAAATTTAATACGTTATTTAACTTTTTTTTTTGGTGCTAAAATGTTTTAAAAATAACTCAATTTAAAAAAATCAATTGCCTGTTTTTATTACTTCCCTTGAAATTTTAAGTTTAATGACGTCATACATCTTTAACAAAATTATCGATTAATTAATCGGTAATTTTTCAAAAGTTAACGATTAAATTAAATTTAATCGATAACAGCCCTAATNTATATAAAGACATATATTTAAATATATTTTTTAAAAGGGTATATGAAACAAAACAGAAATTTCTAATTGCAATTCTGATCAAGACAAAATTTCCAATTTCAAGCACATAGCAGAAATTCCAGCATGTTGCAAACACTTGACACGTTTCTGCATCTCCTCAAGACAAAGCCAGCTGCCCATCGCTGGACTGCCTGCAACTTGTTTATTATTATTGTTATAATTAACATTATTTATTTTTAAATATTTGAGTCCCTGACTACATAAGCATACCCTAAAAACTCTGGTCTAATTCTAATGCTTTATAATCAAGATGGAGATGTGAGTGGAGTCTTTACTTTGAAAAAAATTGATGATAATAATAAAAAGTGTCAGCTTGGGGATATTGATAATATCCTAGAGTCCTATCTATTGTGGAGCTCTTGTTAATGTCCTATATATTGTGGAGTTCTTGATGTCCTATTGTCCTATCTATTGTAGAGTTCTTGATGTCCTATTGATTGTGGAGTTCTTGATGTCCTATTGTCCTATCTATTGTGGAATTCTTGATGTCCTATCTATTGTGGAGCTCTTGTTAATGTCCTATATATTGTGGAGTTCTTGATGTCCTATTGTCCTATCTATTGTGGAGTTCTTGATGTCCTATTGTCCTATCTATTGTGGAGTTCTTGATGTCCTATCTATTGTGGAGTTCTTGATGTCCTATTGTCCTATCTATTGTGGAGTTCTTGATGTCCTATTGTCCTATCTATTGTGGAGTTCTTGATGTCCTATTGTCTTATCTATTGTGGAGCTCTTGTTAATGTCGTATCTATTGTGGCGTTCTTGATGTCCTATTGTCCTATCTATTGTGGAGCTCTTGTTAATGTCCTATCTATTGTGGCGTTCTTGATGTCCTATCTATTGTGGAGCTCTTGTTAATGTCCTATCTATTGTGGAGTTCTTGATGTCCTATTGTCCTATCTATTGTGGAGTTCTTGATGTCCTATTGTCCTATCTATTGTAAGTTCTTGATGTCCCATTGTCCTATCTATTGTGGAGTTCTTGATGTCCTATTGTCCTATCTATTGTGGAGTTTTTGATGTCCTATTGTCCTATCTATGATGTCCTATTGTCCTATCTTTTGTGGAGATCTTGATGGGAGCCGCAAAGGTCTACCAAGCCCTGAGATAGTTCTAATGGAAACATTAGAACCCCCTACAACCACGAGGATATGGAACACAAAAAATATTAAAAAGCAGAAGAGTAAATTATTACTTAAGTATGAGTGTGAGAAAGGTTATATCCCTAATTCTCGAATTCTTCCGTCTCGCGAGACGATGGTGCATCACCGTTGGGTTGTGTTGCATTTTCCTATCCTTGAGTGACAGATATCCCTAATGAGTCAGAGCAAATTATTACTAAAGTATGAGGCAGTGTACCCAGTACATGTTGAATGTCAATGCAGACAAAGACTTGTGTTAGTTCAATAGAAAAAACAGAAAGTTTATGTTTGTTTATAAGTGGGCTGAAAGTTGAAGTTCCCTTGAGTCTAGGGCTGCGGAAATCAACTACTAATTTCTCGATTATTTGTTAAAAATTTTATCGATTTAACATTGATGAAAAAAATTGTATTCGATAAAAATTCAATTAAAAATGTAAGAATTTTTTTTTCTTTCTCAATTTATTAAAAAATAATTTATAAACAATAAAATTGCCCAGATCAAATGATCTGTAATGCTGAGGGACATACTACAACAGTCCATAGCAGTTTAAAAAGTTTTATTTTTCTACGTCTATGAGACAGGGGAGATAACTCAATCCATCAAAATAGAGTAAATTACAAGTTTTTGTTACTTCCCTTGGGATGTTTGGCTCTAATCGAAATGAACTATTAATTCACGAAATTAATAGTTCATTTTTCAAAAGTTAACGATTACATTTAAAGTAACCATTACCAGTCCTACTTGAGACCAAATGCTTGCACTTGAAGGAAACGTTTTATACCATAAGACTGATATCAATGAGTTAAAGCTTGTGTTTACAAGACAATGTGTAGGAATGAGCTTCTGTCGCCTTGTAGCACAGTGCTCAAACTCAACAACTAACAAAATAAAATTCCTGATAACTCCAAAATCATATTGTTTATCTGATTGAGCCCTGACGCACCTTATGAAAGAAGCTTAGCATTTTTGTTGTTGTTGCTATCATAAATATATTAATAATATTACCATTATTAATTTGAGATCAATAAAAAAAAATTATTAAAATCTTGCAGTGCAGAATATTTTTCACATTTTAAGGAGTATAGAAAAGTTTGAATTCAGTTTAATGATATTTATAACATGTATTAGTCCTTACGGGTCAGGGGCATAATTTAATGATATTGATAACATGTATTAGTCTTTACTGGACAGGGGCACAGTTTAATGATATTTATTTATAACATGTATTAGTCTTTACTGGGTCAGGGGCACATTTGATTGGCTGGTCAGAAAACTATGAAAAAAGTAATCAAGTAATATCCTGACTATCATGGGGTTTAAAAAATTTTAAGGGGTCTGAAAATAGGATATAAAATTTTTAAAAAAAATTATTTTAGTTAGCTCCACATAATACTTCTTTCACTATTATCCAAAATTTAATTATTTATTTATTTATAGGGTGTGGAATATTGTATACCTTAATGCAATACACCAAATCCAATAACATTGCATCCAATAACATAAAAATTGGATTTTAAACATAGGCAGCAGCAAGTAGAAAGTAGCCTATAATAATATCTATTAATATTATCACAGTCATGTGATATAAATTATATTTATACTTCACAGCTAAATCATTTCTGTTCAACTGGAATGAATGAAAAATGTAAAAAAAAAAATTTTTTATTAAATAGGATTTTATTTTGTGCAAGTTTTTTAAAAGTAATAATTAATAAGTAATTCAAATAAGTAATTCAAACATGGTACTATTTCCAACAAATAAATGCCATAATAAATGCCTATAATATGAAAAAAACCATATCACTCATTAGATCTAGTAAAAATAATATGTGTTTTTGAAGCTGAACTATCATTTAGTAGTACAACTCTTTCACTGTCCCAAAAAAGTGGGAAATATGAAGTATCATCATACAGACAAACAACTTGGCTGTGATTTGTGATGTTACTAACAACAAATAAGCCTAACCTGATATATTGAAAGTTAAATTTTACTTGTAACTCTAGGACCTTGAGATTATATTACAAACTCTGCCAAACAAAATTAGTCAACAATAAATTTCATTATATCTCACATTCATTCATTAACCCACATTGTGAATCAAACAAACGTCCATTCTCAAACAAACGTCCATTCTCAAACAAACGTCCATTCTCAAACAAAATCGTCTCTCATTTCTTTTTGACACCGCCCTTGGCTTTCCCCTTTCCTTTTCCACTGGCACCTGTTTTCTGCTCAGATGTCTTCTTTTCCTTGCTAGATGTGGCCTTCTTTTCCTTGCTAGATGTGGCTTTCTTTTCCTTGCTAGATGTGGCTTTCTTTTCCTTGCTAGATGTGGCTTTTTTGGCCTGTGATAGAAAAAAATGTGTACCATTAATTTAAAAAAAAAAAAATATTTGGTAAAATCTGCAACAATTAGATAAAAAAATATTTATCTAACTGTTGCAGATTTTACAAACTATAAAAAGAACAAAAATTAATAGTTCACATTTTTTCTATCACAGGCCCAGAAAGCCAGATGTGGCCAGATTTGGCTTTCTGGGCCAGTGATAGAAAAAATGAAAACCATTTATTTTTTTTAAATATGGTAAAATCTGCAACAGTTAGATAAATATTTATTCTCTGATAAATTGTTTGAATTAAAACAAGAGGTAGTTCTTTGAAATGGTCAAGAGTGGTTAGAAGTCCTATATCATTACATAGCGGGGTGGGGGGGAGACATGGAGGAAAGGCTGTTAAGGAACACTGGGAGTGGAGAGGGCTTAGTTTTGAAACACCGTAACATGAAGTTGTTATATTGTCCTTTTGTATGTATATAGTACGTACCAACCAATGTAGTTAGCAAACAAATGGTCAGTCACTCATGCTAGAATAGGAAATTCAAGGCATTCCATACAATTATGGACATTAATTTATTTAAAACTGTTCTGCCTTATTATTAAATAGAATGGACGCTATCCAAAGATTCTATTTTTCTGTGGTTTCAATAAAATGTTATTAAATACTAATTTTTCTATCGACCACAAATTATTTAACATTTAAAGGCCAAAGTGCGGAAATGTGCACCTTGTCTCAAATCCCAAAGCACAGTAAAGCATGCATCCATAGCTTTCTCTTTAGTAATGAAATCATAGAAAGTAGAAACTCTTTATTTAGTGAGAGAAGCTTTAGTAGACTTCAAGAAATGTCAGTGTTAACTTTCGCTTGTGTTTTCGCTCTGTTTGCAAAGTTTTGACTTTTTTATAAAGATGTGATTTTGCTATACTTTTAAAAAAATTTTTAGGACTAAACAATAGGTAAAAATAGTATTAAATTCAAGATTTTTAATTTGGATATGTAAAATAACCATTCTTATCCTAAAAATGAAGCTAGTACATTGTCAGAAATTTTTAAAAATTCATAACCAGTCTATCCCAATAAACGAGAGATCCTTACAGGACTGAGGCAGAAGTTTACCGAAAACCTTATGGGGCTTTAAACATTACTCATTTTTTTCAAAATAAATTATATAAAAACAGTGAAACAAAATAATGTTTAAAAGCTAGAACTACTTTTATGATTAGATAATCATTTTGTCCAAATGTCAACTTTTTCTCACCTTAATCATTGTGTTCTCTTCCAGACTTTCTTCCTCCTCTTTTTCACTTTCCACGTCGGCAGCAGTTGTCTCCTCTTCTCCCTCTCCTTCGAGTACAGTCTCCTCCTCCTCCATAGCTGCCCCTCGATTTCTCCTTTTCTTATTGATAGAGCCAGTTGCATATGGTGTCAAGTGGATCTCTTTGTTGTACTGCCTGGTAAAAGCTGCCTTTGTCTTTGGGGAGGTGCAGGGACAAAATGTAGGATATAATGAAATAATAGTATTATTGTACTGCCTGGTAAAAGCTGCCTTTGTCTTTTGGGAGGTGCAGGGACAAAATGTAGGATATAATGAAATAATAGTATTGTACTGCCTGGTAAAAGCTGCCTTTGTCTTTGGGGAGGTGGAGCGACAAAATGTGGGATATAATGAAATAATAGTATTGTACTGCATGGTAAAAGCTGCTTTTGTCTTTTGGGAGGTGCAGGGACAAAATGTAGGATATAATGAAATAATAGTATTGTACTGCCTGGTAAAAGCTGCCTTTGTCTTTGGGGAGGTGCAGGGACAAAATGTAGGATATAATGAAATAAAAGTATTATTGCACTGCCTGGTAAAAGCTGCCTTTGTCTTTGGGGAGGTGCAGGGACAAAATGTAGGATATAATGAAATAATAGTATTATTATTTTATAACATCATGGACACTTTTAAAGATAGTTTTTTTTTATTGGTTAAACATAGAGAATGATCAATTGTATTGTTTGTAAGCTCATACTAAGACTAAAGAAGTTACACATACAGAATGATCAATTGTATTGTTTGAATTTGTAAGCTCATACTAAGACTAAAGAAGTTAAACATACAGAATGATAAATGGTATTGTTTGTAAGCTCATACTAAGACTAAAGAAGTTAAACATACAGAATGATCAATGGTATTGTTTGTAAGCTCATACTAAGACTAAAGAAGTTAAACATACAGAATGATCAATTGTATTGTTTGACTTTGTAAGCTCATACTAAGACTAAAGAAGTTAAACATACAGAATGATCAATTGTTTTGTTTGTAAGCTCATATTAAGACTAAAGAAGTTAAACATACAGAATGATCAATTGTATTGTTTGTTAGCTTATACTAAGACTAAAGAAGTTACACATTTTTAAAAAAACAGGTATTAATTTCTCAATGCAATTTTCAGTGTTTTTTAAATTCAAAACTTATTGTTCCTTGTGAAAGTGAATGTTTAAATTAATGCAACAGTTTCCCTATTGTGTCAATTTTCAATGAAAACAATGGTTTTGAAATGAGGAAATCTTTTAAAAAGAGGTGCATTTTATCAAGGAGAGATAAACATTATGAATTGATCAAGAGATAAACATTAAGAACTCATCAAGAGATAAACATTATGAATTGATCAAGAGATAAACATTATGAATTGATCAATCAAAGAGAACAATTTAAAAATAGTTGAATTTATCTACAAACACTTTGAAACCATTATAAACACTGAGGACGTGGAAGATACAAGGCTAAAAACTATGTTTATAAATAATGTTCATCTCATAAAAAGTCAAGATTGGTTTTTACCTTTGAATCCAACTTTGACATGGGATCAAAACTGTTAGGCCACTTGGTGACTTCTAAGATATTGTCAAAGTCTTCCTTGATGATGTCGTAATCATCCATGACTTTAATGACATCGGGAACACCGTCTGCTCCGTTATTTGTCAAGGGGGAGGTCAGTGAGGTGCGGAGGGCAGGGAGATAATCTAAAGTCAAGCCTCGTTTGTCGCAGGAAGTTCTGCATACAAATAATACAATGAATCAAAATATGTGCTCTCCACTTACCAAGTACAACGCTGGTAAACACACAACGTTGTGCAGTGGGGGAAATCTTAGCTACAACCAGTTATTGCAAAGTTTCAACTTACTGAAGTCTCATGTGAAGACCAAGCTCTTGTAATATCCTATGGGTCTTATTTGTGCTTGAGAACTTGCCCAGCCACTGTGGGAATGCAGACATCTGAGGGAAGCTGCCTCGCATCACCTCTCCGGGTATGACACTGGCAAACATGGCCTGTAACAAGGGGAGTAACTTTGACAAGTGCCAGACATGCAGGGCTAAACTTTACTTCTTATGATTGTGGTGTTTGAAGGGGAGTAACTTCTTATGATTGTGGTGTTTGAATGTTAAGACATTTAGTGCTACAAACAGAGTGTTGGACCTCGACCCATTTTCTTGACTGGACTGACCTGAGTGGGCAGCAGGTTCCAGTTGCCATCTTTCCTGACCAACTTGTCAATCAAGTCTCCATCACACAGGCTGTCGATGGTCCTTGCTAAGCATGACAGGTGTCTGCTTTGGTTGCCCCTGTTGAGACACATCAAAAAAAGTAAAGTTATTGCCATCTTGACGGGGTTAAAGTTTTCATAAATCAGGAATGGTCAATTTGATAAAATATTTTTTTAAAAGTATTCCTGATTAAAACTGAACAGTCCCTTGCTTATCGGATGCATTATGACTAAGAAAATTTACAAATTGCGATCAGAAATTGATTTAGGGGAAGTCAAATAAAAGCAATAATTACTTGGCAAGTTTAGGAATAATGTTTGGATAATTCTCATGTACAAACAGGGGCCCAAAGCTGTAGTCATGGATAAACAATACCTACTTGGCAAGTTTAGGAATAATGTTTGGATAATTCTCGTGTACAAACAGCGGCCCAAAGCTGTAGTCATGGAAAAACAATACTTACTTGGCAAGTTTAGGAATAATGTTTGGATAATTCTCGTGTACAAACAGCGGCCCAAAGCTGTAGTCATGGAAAAACAAATCAGACTTGTCGTTGATGGTCATTTTTCTCGTCTCTTCATCATCCACAAAAACTTTACGACAAACATCGAATGGGCCCTGAGTTTGAAAAAAAAAAAAGAAGATAATTACTTCATTTATTGTCTTAAGTCTCATAACAAGAAAAAAATGCATTTTATTAAGGGCGTAAAATATTCTCAAAATTCCATTTGACAGCCCAACATTTGATTTTGTTTTCTAATACAGAGGTAGTAAAGAATAAAAAAATCAACCAGTAAAGACAAAGTTTTTGACTATAAATCCCTTATATATGAGACAGAACTAAAAGTATTGATGACATTCAAAACAAACATTTACAGACTGAAAGTGACTGAACGCCCCAATGCTGTAAAATGGGGACGGGCGGTGGTGCGGGGTGGTCACAGATCATTGGAGTGAACTCAGCAAACACATGGATGTCAACAACAGACCACTACCATACATTTATATAGAGATAAACTAAAATTTGAAATTTTGATACAATGCATTGTTAGGTGACACGAGTCTATGTGCAAAATTTCAGCATGATAGCATGACGGAAAGTGGGTCATTTTTTAATTTTGTTTTTCCGCTGTACAGACGGACGGACCAAGAGAGAGACGTCCGTGAAGTTAATATAAGGGATTAAAAAAAGAGAAGGTATTCCAAATTTCTAAATATTTCTCTTTACAGAAAAAAAAATGTGTTTAGTTTTTAACAACCAGTTTTATTGGCTGTGGCTGTGGGAAATTTGATGGTAAAAAACAAACCCTGCCAACGAAATTTTAAGTCTTAAAAACTATATATTATACATAATTTATATTAAAATTCTATTATATATATTTTTTAAAAACATTTATTCGTTCCAATATACAACAANCGTGCCAAACTGTTCTGTTACCAACCAATTTGATGTCTTTTTGAGCTTTGGCTGCATCAGACTTGACTTGCTCAAACGTCATGGTCTTGTCGGAGGCACTCCACATGGACAGGTTATGAATAATCTGACGGTCAACATATGACAGAGATGATTAAAAAACATCTGATTGCTATAAAATATATTCTAGTCATTACCTTTTGGAAGACACAGACAGCAAATAATTTATTTCCTGTTTCATAAGCTTGGTATGATGCAAAAACATGTATGTGGTAATGCTGGTTAGACACAAGAATGTATCATTACCAAATATCAAGGTTAAATGCAGTATTCATGATAAGTTGTTTAATGAGATTGTTGGGTGCAAGAATCTATCGTTACCTGTCCAATGAGATTGTTGGGTGCAAGAATCTATCATTACCTGTCTAATGAGATTGTTGGGTGCAAGAATCTATCATTACCTGTCTAATGAGATTGTTGGGTGCAAGAATCTATCATTACTGTCAGGGGTATGAGAACCACTGCGTTTTTCAGTTGGAATATTGCCTGGTCACGGGCTCATGTTTTGAACTGTGAACGAGTTCACTCGAGTTCACTTCACGTGGGGAGCGTTTGCTCAGTCCACGCAAGGTCTGTCCAGGGGCCACGGGTATATAACTCGTGGGTCTCGATGTGTAGGACAGAGAAGGACAAGGGGTTATGCTGCGGAGACCAACGGGTGTTGGCTGGCTGGATTGTACGCCGGTCATATGTTATAACGAACGACTGGAGTTGAAGTCGTACATAGTTGTCAAGTGGATATGTATGTAAATAAAGGTTTGCTGTTGAAAAGGACTTGAGTTGGCTTATTGTGCAACAGCTGTTGGTGTGTAAGCCTCGGGACCTAAACCCTAGACGATACTCGACATGGGGGCCCGTCATTGAAAGTCATCAAAGAGCCTGACAGCGAGAGCCAGGTCATCACAAGTGGACAGTGAAGTACACATTCCGTGTGCTGTCGCCGTGAGTCATCGCAACGTGTAACAGTTGAGTACACATTCCGTGTGCTGCCGCCGTGAGTCACCACAACGTGAACAGTTGAGTACACATTCCGTGTGCTGTCGCCGTGAGTCATCACAACGTGTAACAGTTGAGTACACATTCCGTGTGCTGTCGCCGTGAGTCATCACAACGTG
>MUZC01001119.1:43629-76869 GCA_002072015.1 Radix auricularia | reverse complement strand
AGATGGATTAGCAATGGTAATTGTCGAAAAGCACAGCTTGTTAGCTCAAGCTAATAAAGAAAAAGCTAACTTGCTCAAAATAACTAATGACAAAGATGAGTTATTAGAAAAATTAAAGAGTGACCACAAAACAAAATTAGATGAAAAGGAAGTCGAGGTAGTAAGCTTAAAATTGAAAATTGACTCAATGGAGAAAGAGTTGTCTAGTTTCATAGATATAGTCAAGATTAAAGATGAAAAACTGATAGAAAGTGATACAAATATAATTATTGCGAACACAGAAACAGCAGATCTGAGAAAAGCCTTGGCTGAAAGGGACGAATTACTAGAGCAATTGAAGACGGAGCACAAAATAAAACAAAATGAAGCTGAATTGAAGTACATGAACTTGAACATGAAAAATACTGAACTGGAAAAAGTATATTCTAGCTTGATAAAGAGTAAAGACGTAGAGCTAGCAGAGATGGAGTTAAACTTAATGACTGCAAATCAAAATATAACAGGGCTGAATAAGACACTGACTGATACAGATGGAATTGTAGAAAAATTACAAAAGGAGCTAAAGGAAATAAAGATAGAGAATGAATATATTAAAGAAAGAATGACTCAGAAAGAAGAAGAGAATAAGGCGTTAACAATAAAGGTAGCACATAACAAAGAAGACATATTAGAATTATGGAGAATCATACGGGAAAAAGAAGAGAGAATGTCTAACTTGATGATGAGATTAACAAAGAATGTTACTGATATGACAGCTGGGGTGAAGAAATGGTCCAAAAGGTCTCAATTACTAATTGAGAAGGAACAATTTATGGCTCAAAATCATCAAGTGTACAAGGAAGAACGTATTGACCCATATAATAAAGATGAGTATCATTGGGTTATAGGAACCTGGCAGACAAAAGTTGACGAAAATCAGAGGGTTTCAGATGAATTGGAAGTTAGTGAGGAAATGGGCGAGCCGATTAAAACCACAGAGGTGGAGAAACCTACAAATTTTGAATGTGATGATAACAGAGATAGACATGCCACGCAGGGTGCGGAAATGGTAATAGTCCACAATGAGAATAATAATGAAACTAATAACTGCTGCAGTGGGTTCACAATGCAATGTATGTGCTCAAAGGAACATTATTTTGTACGGCAAGACAAAGGTGACGCTTATGACCTCCATAAACACACCAAGACAAATACAGAGCTACACATGGACAGTGACAATGTGCGGTCAAGACTGGCCAGAAATCAAGAGACCTTGACCGAAAACTCACAGGACAGGTTTACGCGAAAAAGAGAGGACGGTCTTGCTTTTTCGTTACGCCTAATGAGTTTATTAATATTTGGGGTCCTCAAGGAAATATTGCACCGTGTGGGGGCAGATGGCTGGTACGCCGAGTTATTAAAAGACATACACATGAAATGTCAAAAGTTTAATAGAGGTCAGGGTTATAGTGACACCAGTTGCAACATATTTTGTTATATGTGGGAAGGGCCGCGTAGGCCTGCGCTAGGATACATCAGCCTGTATACTGGAAACAAGGGTCGATTTTTGTTTAAGATAGGTGACAAAAGATATATACCACCATCAAGACCAGTGGCTATAATTTTTTTAGACATAATTTAGAGGCTATGTGATCTCGTGCCATTATTTGATATGTGTTGTGATATTTCTGAGGTTCATGACCAGTGTTATTGCATTGTAGTTATTATACGTACTAAAGATGTGATTTTGATGTCATGACAATTTTTTTTGATGTAAACAATTTTGTACCTGGAGACCTCAGAAAATTTTTGTAAAGAACATGTAATATTAGTAATAATGATGATAGATTCTTATGATCAGTTTTCCATGACATAGATTATGATGATTGCACTATTCCGATGATTATGCTACGTTGCGATGACTCACGGCGACAGCACACGGGATGTGTACTTAACTGTCCACGTTGCGATGACTCACGCGACAGCACACGGAATGTGTACTCAACTGTTACACGTTGTGATGACTCACGGCAACAGCACACGGAATGTGTACTCAACTGTTCACGTTGTGATGACTCACGGCGACAGCACACGGAATGTGTACTCAACTGTTCACGTTGTGATGACTCACGGCGACAGCACACGGAATGTGTACTTCACTGTCCACGTTGTGATGACTTACGGCGACAGCACATGGAATGTGTACTTAACTGTTCACTTTGTGATGACTCACGGCGCTCGCTGTCAGGCTCTTGTGTCAGGCCCGGACGAGCCCCCATGTCATGTATCATTGTCTATGGTTTTAGGTCCCGAGGCTTACACTCCAACACTGTTGTACAATTAATGCAACACAAGTCCTTTTTTCTCATCAGCAATCTTCATTTACATTCCAAGACACTTGTCAACTATGTACACTTCTGGTCTTCTCACTAACACATATCTCCGTGTCTCTCAGTTACCATCTAGCCCCGCTGTACAGTCCTACAGACTAACACGGCAGCTCTAACAGCTGCGGTAATCTCGTGATCTGACACCGGTGACTTGTCTACACCCCACTGCTCTCTACAACATAACTCCTTGTCCGTCTCCCCACACATTGAGACACCCGAGTTATATATCCGTCGGCCTGGACCGACCTTGCGTGGCCTGAGCCATGCTCCACGTGAACTCCCCCCCGTGAATTCGTTCACAGATCAAACATGAGTTTGTGACCAGTCAAAAATACAACTTTAAAACGCAGTGGTTCTCATACCCCTGACATATGGTTATAAAGGTGTTTTGATAATTATCTAATGATTTGATGTTTATTGATGAGTATTATTATCAATGTTTATGTTTAAGATAGATAATTATATAGGTGGGTATGGATGGATTGGAGATCTCCATAACCCCCAGGCGTCCCACGCGACATGGGGACATTAAATATACATGTGAAGTCCCTCTATGGGGACTATAAAGATTCATAGGGGAGCAATGACTGCTCCATGCAGGTCCCTCTATGGGGAATTTAAAGATACACAGGATGATTATATAAGAGCATGAAGTGCTCCAGTAGTAGGGTCCCATGAGAGTACAAGCACTATACGTTTTCATTGATTGAATTGTGTGCTTAATTGGAAAATATAATAGTATTTTGTTTTTCCTTAACATTGTATATATTATTTATGTAAGTATAGTATATGTATTATATTAATGTATTGAGAGTAGTTCTCATGAAGAGTTTGCCATGAGATTATTATAAAGATATGATTAGAATTATGAACTTTGCACACTGTCTATGTATTCGCTGTGAGAATTTTGTAATGAAATATGATAATGTATTATGATGTGCAGTGATTCCATACCCTGACTATTTTTTTTTTGATGTTGTAAATAAAAGATTCTACTGGGAGTAGAATCTAAGGAAAGAGGGGGGACATGTCAGGGGTATGAGAACCACTGCGTTTTTCAGTTGGAATATTGCCTGGTCACGGGCTCATGTTTTGAACTGTGAACGAGTTCACTCGAGTTCACTTCACGTGGGGAGCGTTTGCTCAGTCCACGCAAGGTCTGTCCAGGGGCCACGGGTATATAACTCGTGGGTCTCGATGTGTAGGACAGAGAAGGACAAGGGGTTATGCTGCGGAGACCAACGGGTGTTGGCTGGCTGGATTGTACGCCGGTCATATGTTATAACGAACGACTGGAGTTGAAGTCGTACATAGTTGTCAAGTGGATATGTATGTAAATAAAGGTTTGCTGTTGAAAAGGACTTGAGTTGGCTTATTGTGCAACAGCTGTTGGTGTGTAAGCCTCGGGACCTAAACCCTAGACAACGATACTCGACAATTACCTGTCTAATGAGATTGTTGGGTGCAAGAATCTATCATTACCTGTCTAATGAGGTTGTTGGGTGCAAGAATCTATCATTACCTGTCTAATGAGATTGTTGGGTGCAAGAATCTATCATTACCTGTCTAATGAGATTGTTGGGTACAAGAATCTATCATTACCTGTCTAATGAGATTGTTGACAGTGACAATGTATCATTACCTGTCTAATGAGATTGTTGACAGTGACAATGTATCATTACCTGTCTAATGAGGTTGTTGTCAGTGACAATGTATCATTACCTGTCTAATGAGGTTGTTGTCAGTGACAATGTATCATTACCTGTCTAATATCATGGTTAGAAGCAATAATAATCTCATTGAGGGCAGCGGGCGGTATCTTGAGGCCCTCTTTAAAGGCCAAGGACATCATGGCACCTTTAATCTGTTCCACGCGAGGCCTCTGGAACCTCAGGTCAAGGCAGTAATTTGAAAGGGTTCGCATCTTCATCGAGTTACGATCATTACATATGCATATTATTGGAATCTTTGTATTCTTTATTAGCTGAACCAGTTCCTGTCGATGAACAAGAAAATTTTTATTTTACAGTAGAAACAACAACTTGATTAGTCGAACAAGAATATTTTAAATTTTAAAAGAACATCTGTAAAGTAATTCTGTTCTAAATCCATGGAGGCTTGAGTTCCATCAAATCACACCACACAAAAACAAATCGTGTAACTTTATTCACCTGTAACCCGCCTCTATCCTCATTTCCTGCCATTCCGTCGACCTCGTCCATGATGAGACAGTGAGACTGACCGGATGGGGAACCTCCGGAAGAGTTATCCCCCATGTAGTCCACCAACGTTTGGTTATTGAGTGACTCCGACACCACTTCCTTTAAACTCCTCTTACTGCGACAGTCGGAGGCGTTCAGTTCCACATAGGAGAATTTGGCTTCCTGGGCGATTGAATAAAAATTAATTTATTTGATTAATATGGTAAAAAGGTAACAACATATTTATGGGGGGAAGGGGGGGGGGGTTAAATGAATTGTCCTCTACCTAGTTGTTACACGTACAAACACAAAGACTGATTTTAAAAAGTTAGAACCATTACGAACTGAATGAGGGCTGTTTGAAAAAACTCCAGGCCTCATGCAACAAACAGAGCCATTCAATGTTGCCATGGAAATTATTGGTTTCCAGAAAAAAAATGAGTTTTTAGATTTTTGACATTTTCTAGCCTTGACCTTGGGGGAAACAAATTTAAATATCATCTTAGTTGTAATAAAAATTTGATTTGTGCATTGTATTTAAAAGTTGACAACATTTATTCCTGGTATTGTGGCTGAGTTTATACATATCTGGGTCACGGAATGGTCCATTCACAAAGTTGACAACATTTATTCCTGGTATTGTGGCTGAGTTGTTACTTATCTGGGTCACGGAATGGTCCATTCACAAAGTTGACAACATTTATTCCTGGTATTGTGGCTGAGTTGTTACATATCTGGGTCACGGAATGGTCCATTCACAAAGTTGACAACATTCATTCCTGGTATTGTGGCTGAGTTTATACATATCTGGGTCACGGAATGGTCCATTCACAAAGTTGTTCTATAAGCTCTATTTTAAGATCTCAGATTAAATTCAAGGAAAACCAGTAGCTTTGGTGTGTTTCTTGTAGTGAATCTTCTAACAAATTGTATGACTCTAAATGATATCACTTTATCCATTGACACTACTGTGACACCAACACCTACCTTACAAACAAGGGTGGCAGTTGTAGTTTTGCCAATCCCCGGTGGTCCTGACAACAGAGCTGCCCTGTTTCCTGCTCCATCCCCCTTTCCAAAAAACCCGCCTGAAATTAATGTCAAGTATATTAACCATACAAAAATATAACATTAATAATGAGCAACAATATTTTCTTTAACTCTTCATGTGCCATAAGGTTTTCGGAAAACTTCCGTCTCAGTGCCGTAAGAATTTCCTGAATTGCGATCAACCGGTTATGAAATTAAAAAAATTGCGTAAAATCCATTTATATTATTATTATGATTGTCATACTGACGTCATCTTTGAGGATAAGAATGGTTATTTTATGTATCTGAAAGACCGTATTGAGTTTAAAACTATTTTTACCTGTAGTTTAGTACTCTAACTTTAGTAAAAAAGAGTATAGCAAAATCGCATCTTCGAAAAAAAAACGTAAAAATTTCCAAACAGCTGAGGGAAACAGCTGCCATTGCCGGAAGTCGAAAACATCGTTTTTGACACATTGAAGAGTTTTTATTTTCTGTAATTTCGTTTCTAAAGAGATTTCTATCGAGTCGCGCATTATCGCGCTTTGGTAAAAAACTATAAACGGTGGATTATCGCGCTTTGGCACATTAAGAGTTAAATGGCAGATTATAGTTAATTAGCCAGTATGGGTATGAGCGCTTTTTTCTTGTTATTCCATTTCAGAAACTCAGAAATGTCTTGGTTAGGGCAGATTTTTAAGCTGATTTTAAATACATTTAATTATTATTTTGTACAAATATTTGCATCCAACCTAAAAATCAATATTTACAACCCTACTAAATCCCTCAAAACATGGACCAAAATTTATGACAGAAAGTGAAAATAAAAATGACTTAATTTTGATCTAATTTAAAAACTAGATCGTTTGAATATATTAAATGATAAATTGTTTCATCTCTAATATTTTAAATTCTGTAATAAGTAGGGCTAATACAGATTAAAAAATATTTGTACCATTAATCGGGAAACAATTTAATAGACTATTTTAATTAATTACATTTTTATAACGCATATATTGATCCTTTAAGTTGCAATTCATTATTTCACGAAATCTTTTAGTCACGGCAATGCCATGGCTCCCAAATTTTGTGATGTATTACAGTAAATTCATTTTTCTATGCAAGGACTCGGGAAGAAAAACCTTTTTGTTTATGCATGCATGTCTAAATAAATATTAATAATAATACGAGGAAAAAGGATGTAAGTATAAAAAATATGAATTATTAATAAATTGGGACAAATAAAGAAAATGTTTGCTTAAAATTTAATCGATCAAATTAATTTTAAAACATTTATCGATTAATTAATCTTAATTTCCACAGCCCTAGTTAAAAGTTGCTTTGTCTAAACAAAAAATTTCATCTCATTCAACAGTCTTATTTGGTGCCACATTGTAAATCCTCAGCAACCAATAGATTGTCAATGACCAATTAAAAGACTTACTTGGTGGTTTGTAAATCCTCAGCAACCAATAGATTGTCAATGACCAACTAAAAGACTTACTTGGTGGTTTGTAAATCCTCAGCAACCAATAGATTGTCAATGACCAACTAAAAGACTTACTTGGTGGTTTGAGGCCTTTGACGATGACGTTCTCATGCCACGAGGTCAACCAGTTCAAGAGTTTCTTGGCGTTGCTCTTGTCACCTTGCTGGCCGATGATGTTCTTAAGTGCCGTCGGCCTGTGTTTGTCCACCCACAACAAGGTCTCTGGCTGGTTGCCAGCTGGGCTATCACAGGCCGGTTGGGATGGTGAAAGCGATTGGCTGATTAATTTGGATGAGTCAGGAGATGGGGCGCTGGTGGCTGACGTGTCTTTTAGTTGCGTGAACAGTGAGGATTTTTCTTTTAGTGGCGAAGGGGTGGAGGGGGTGGTTTTATCCTTAACAGACCGGAAAGCGTCAAGTTTTCTAGGGGTCTCTTTCAATTCCAGAGCCTTTTTTGCTGATGCCTCCTGGAAAGAAGCAGTTTGAAATTAGGACAACTTCGATAACAATAATTATTTAATGCTAAAAATTGCACAGGAAAGTCATGACAATAAATAAGCAAGCTGGTGAACAGATAAAATTCTAAGTTTGTTGGTGTTTTAGCAGAGGTAATACAAATATATTAATGTTTCCAGAGACCACTACCCAGTAACCAGTGGCGTAGCGAGGGGGGGCAGGGGGGGGCGAATGCCCCCGGGCGCCACGTTAGGGGGGCGCCAAAATGAGTATTAAAATTCATTATTTAATTTCATTTTAATGTAAACTAATGTATCCCAAATACGTTTGCAAGATTGAATATTGGAGCTCCGAACATATCTTTATTACAAAACAGTTGTTAAACATTATTTAGGCGCCCCCATTGAGCGTTAAGGGGCGCCATTCTACTCATAAATAAATGACAAATCCTAATGTAGGATTGCTGATGTGTTGTTGGTTTTTTTTAAATTTAAACAACTGTTAGTTGATGGTAGTGAGCAGTAAGAGACCAATACGATTCTTTTAATAGAGCTACCAGAGACGACACTAAAAGCAACCAAAATTACCAAGACAAGAAAAAGGAGTGGCTTAAAGCAGTGGTTCTCACCCTGTGGTCCATGGACCACTAGTGGTCCGCGAAGATTTGCCAGGTGGTCCGTGAGAGAAGCATGAAATTTACGCACTGTAGGATTAATCGAGATAGACTAGCAAGTAAAAGAATTAACGCAGAATTAAATATATTTCTGATCTGGCCATAATGGTTTTTAATTTTATCAAGCTCGTCAATTAAATTCTCGTCTCTTTGATTTCTTATGCTCGAATATAAATCTTGAACGTTAACAGTTACTAATGTATACTGAAGTTCGCTGGTTATCTGACTGTTTTAATTACGCGATGACGTAAGAGATTTTCATGTAGAAATAACTCAAAGCTTGTTGATAGTTTGAACCATGGTTAATGGGTTGCTGTTCTGGCTTACTTGGCTGAAATTTTTGAAAAGCTCAATAAACTTAATTCCACTCGGCAAGGAAAGCAGATACATTATATGACTCTCAGTGACAGAATGTCCGCGTTTTTTCGAAAAAGCTTGATCTTTGAAAAAAAAAATTATTTCAAGGTAACTTTGAGATGTTTGATAAATTGTACGAAATCACCGAAAAACCAGAAAATGCAGAAATAATTTTTAGTAGTGGCCCGTAGTTAAGGCACATATTTTTCAAGTGGTCCTGGAATCTCAAAAGGTTGAAAACCACTGGCTAACAGAATGGTTAATACGCGTCCCTTTGCTGCATGTTGTGACTCTTTAAAAAGATAAATCTTACTTCCCCAATTCTCATGTGGAGGGAGTAAAGTGGGAGAGGGGAGGGAAGATCTCTCCTCTCACGGGCTTGTATCGGAGTGTCAAAGCAAGTTGGATTCCTTTCATATGAAACATCAGGCACCGCCTTTCTTTCCTGTCCATCGTCGATAAAACTTGTTGCTCAGTAGGATCTAGGTTTAGTATCTTATTTATCACCGGAAATCCAAAATGAATGTATCCACCTACTTACATCGACTGTAAGGAATCAGCTGTTGAGTGAAATCAGAAAACACAAGTACTACGGTATCTTACTTTACTCCAATCGATCTAGGACACCGGAAAAGCTTTCTCAAGTCATCATATTTGTGGATGTGGATTTACAAACTAAAAAGTAACTATCAAAGAATCATTTTCAGATTTTGCAAAGATACATTCCAAAGACGCAAAAAGCCTTGAAATAGTTATCGTAGAGAAACTGGAATCTAATAGCATACTACTATCCGACGGTCGGTCACGATGTTATGACAATGCTTCTGTAATGACCGGGAATGTTTCCGGCCTTCAACAGCGAAAATGTGCTAGAAATTACAAAGCATTGTTCATCAACTGTGGCAACCACAGCTTAAAATTTAGCAAGAGTACACTTAACTAAACATGATCCAGTTGTTATCACGTTTTTGGAACAGTTAAAAGTATAGATTTATGTTTTCTCCCTTTCAACAACTCGTTGGGAAAAAATTAAAAAAAGATTTGTGCCAATCACAATGAAGAGGGAGTCTGAAACACGTAGGATTGCACGATCAGAAGCTGTTATAGCAATTTATGAAGGACTAGATGACATGGCAGGGCTGTTGGAAAAATTATCAGAACATACAAATATGACGCCTGACACCAGAAGTGATGCAGAAGCTTTGCTGGTAGGTATATAAAACTTTAACTTCCTAGATTTTAAACATTTCTGGAACATCATACTTGATAAAATTGATAGTGTCCAGAAACGGTTCCAGAATCCTACTGTGAGTTTCAAGGAAGCTTAATCTGATCTTGAATCGCTTGAGCAAGAAATTGTCAACATTCATGTTAGTTTGAGCCATGTTGCGGTAGACAATGGGAAAGAAGATGCACGACTTGGAGAATCGAGTTTGACAGAAGATTAGACGACATCGGAGGATGCCTTCGAGAATTAAAAAGAGATGCAGAACTTTCTCCATAAGAAAAATTGCACCTGCTATGAACAGCGAAATTGATAAACCCCAACAGGAAATATCAATACGGATTTTACGTCTTAAACAACCTAAACATCAAATTTGGATTTTTACTAGACGTCAAATCACTTCTTGCTGAAACAAAAGTCGATACGCTTCGTTATAATTGCTTAGATTTTGCTAATTTCTACGAATTGTGTACAGAAATCAAAGACTAAAAAATGATGCTCAGTACCCGGACTGAAGTTCTACCGGAAACTACTTTGGATCTTCTCGATTTTATTGTTTCATATGGAGATGACGTATTTCCGAATCTGCGCATTTCACTTCAAATACTTCTAAAAATTGCTGTTTCAACTAAAAGCTGTGAGCGGTCCTTCAGCAAAGTAAACCTTATTTTGTCTTAATTACGTGCTTCAATGGATCAAGATCGTCTGGATGATCTTGCACTCCTTAGCATCGAAAGAGAACACTTGAGAATATCAATTTTAACAGCGAGATTGACGACATTCAAATCAAGGAAGATCAATTTATTTTAGATTATGTCTATTCGAGTCATGTATAATTAGTAGAGTATTTTTTTTCAAATAAATTGTTTATAATCGTATAGAGAATTGTTAGTCTGTATTGTATTTCATTAAAATATCATTTGCTTCAAAAAATGAACCATATAAACCGTAAAATTTCAAATTTTTCTTGGGGGCTCAGTGAGCCCCCAGAATTTTTCGGTCCGTCAAGGGGCGCAGAATTTCTGTCTTGCCCCCGGGCGCACATGACCCTAGCTACGCCACTGCCAGTAACACAATTCAAGTCAAACAGTTTTTATTGTACATATATTGCTCTACCTTTTTACACTGTTCTTTGGCTTTGATTTCATATTTGGAAGTTTTACCAGGCAATGTCCTTATGAGATCAAACAGTTCATCTTCATTCAGTTGTTTCACTTTCAAGCTGTTTGCCTAAGAGTGGAGGAAATCTGGCATTAGAGTCTCTACTTAAAATTTAACATGAAACAAAATTTATTCAGGGCCCAGGGCCTTGTCCAGAGTTTTGAAATTTTATTTATTTGAAATTTATTGAGAGATTTAATTTTTCTATTTAAATGTTTTAATTGAAGCTTCAGTCTTAAATTGTTTATAAAAGAAGATAAAAATGACCAAGACATTGTCTAAACTTGACTTTAACAATGCTAATATCTACAGTTAATATCTTTACTTATAGAACTTCTTTGACATTGAGTTTTAAAACTTCTTTAAAGAGTAAATTAATGTAAGGAGATCATTAAACTGGGGCCTGTTGTAATTATCTATCAGTCTTGAAGTTGTTCACTAACACAAACAGAACAAAAAAAAACCTCATCAACAAAACTTTTTTAACAACAACCTCCGTCAAGTACTTAATTTCTAGAAAAAAATACTAATTTAATTTTTTAAAAATTATTTCTTTTTGATTTTAGAACATGCTCTACTATACAAAATTGAAAACCAAAAAAAAAATTAATAATAGCTAATAGCTACCTCTTGTTTTAAAATGGATTCATGCAAGTAATGTATTGCTTTCTTATCTAAGAATTAAGGTAATCTTATCCAAGAATACAGTAATCTGATCTAAGTATAGGGCAATGTTATCTAAGAATACAGTAATCTGATCTAAGTAAATGGTAACCTGATCTAAGTATACGGTAATCTGATCTAAGTATAGGGCAATGTTATCTAAGTATAGGGCAATGTTATTTAAGTATAGGGCAATGTTATCTAAGTATAGGGCAATGTTATCTAAGTATAGGGAAATGTTATCTAAGTATAGGGCAATGTTATCTCTTATTAAGTTTACCTTTGTAAGTTTACTCTCGCCAGGATCCCGACCCACCACCACATAACTGGTCCGACCGCTGACGTTGCCCGTGACTTTACCCCCGTGCCTCTCTATCAAAGTCTTGGCATCGTCCCTCTCGATAGAGTCAAGGACACCTGTGATGACAAATGTCAGACCCTCAAGGCAGTTCTCGCCTCCCTGAGATAATAAAATATGAAATATGTCAAAGTGTTTTAGGGACTAGAGATGGCTGCAAGAAGAAGGTTATGGTTTACTTAAGTAATAAGAAACGTTCGGAAAATTAATTAAGCAATCAAGTTGTTTCAAACATAAAAAACTTAACCACTTATAATAAAAACGAGAGCTGTTGTTCAAAATCAGGTTTAACAATATGTGATAAAATTTAAAAAATACAAATTTAAAACCTATTTGCTTTTTTAAATATTAATTTTGTATTTCTTCTGAATTTACAAAAATTTTTTTGGTGATTTCTGGGTTACCAAAAACTTGTAATGACCCATTGTATATTATAAAAGTGTCCAAATTCAATTAATTTTTTAAAATTTGCTTAAATTCCTGCCCAAACCAGCTTGATTTGCAATCAATTTCCACACAATAAAATCCACTAAATGTCTAGAATCAAACAATTTAAAGTATTTGCTTTGAGCCCCTTATGAGAGTGAAATAACAATATTTATTTTTAGCACTATTATGTTAATGTCAATTTGAGTCTCGGGATCTGATTGGGATTTGGAGTGGAATTCAAAGCTCTGAGGTAGAGCAGATTTTAGCTCAGAGCATAGAGCAGAGTTGGTCAAATTTAAATTATTATATATTCATAGTCCTAAACCCGTTTGAAAAAATTAATTCAAAAGTTTTTTGCTATGCAATAATATTATCCTAAATAACTGCACCAAAATTCACAAAAAAAAAGATAAGAAAACAATATGAAAAAAAAAATACCTCTGGAATTTCTTTAGAGCCAAGGGCCAGTGGTCCGCCCCTTTCTTTGAAAGCTTTAAAGCCAGCAATTCTTCTTGACCCAAAGCCATCCTAAAATAATAGGGACAAACTTTTTAAAAAATCCTTATTGCAAGAGTATTGTTCTTTCTTCTGTGTGTTTAATAAGTAATAAAATAATTCCACAAAAGTATCTGATGGTCAGTGCCTTAGAAAGCTTTAACAACAAAATAATCATAATTATTATTCATTAACTAAATAGGTCATCATCTAACAAAATATGTGAATTTAAAAATTATTTTTGGCAACTGATTTTGCAGTTATTTTTTTCTACTGTTTGTAAACTATGGATTTACCAAACAATACTTTAAACACAATCACTATGATCTAGGGGAACAATATTCCCCTGCTTTAAACGTCAGGCATAACTTTTTAAATTCTCAAATCAAATTAATTTTTTTTAAAACGCAATTTACGTCATCTTTTTTTTCACTTCCTGGCAGCTTTTTCTCTGATCCAGACTTAGGGGCAGGAGTGGAAAGTTTTGAGTTTTGTGGAGTAGACTCCCTTTTGGTTAAAACTTTGGTTTTCAGTGGAGTTGTCTCATCTTTAATTTCGGTGTTTACATTTACTTCAATGTCGGCTCTTTTCACTGGTGACTTTATAGCAGTACTCTGAAATATCAAGAACTCAGTCTTTATATATCATTGCATTGAGATATTGGTCTTGATTAGCGATAACAGACGTGGGACGTGGTGGTCGAGAGGTAGCGCTCTCGACTGTCATACCGACGGTCACGGGTTCGAATCCACGCGAAGGCGAGGATTTGTTCCCGGGGCCCGAGGAGTCCCCGAGTCACCCAGCTCCGAATGGGTACCTAACTAGACAATAGTTGGGCGGCTGGGGGTAATGCGTGGAACCCCTATAGCCGTGGCCTGTGACCGCTGCATCACTTGCCAACAGATCATCTCTCATGGTCTGTGGACGCAATTATCTTCTGCATAGAAGGAGCGTCTGTATATCTAAGATATATATAAGAAGATATAAACGCATCACACAAAAGCACAACATGGGAATAACAAAGAAGAATAGTAAAAATTTGTCAGCACATAAATACAAACTATTGGTGATTTAGTGGTGAAAATATAAATATTATTATTTTTTCAAATGGACATTAACACTATAATAAAAAATAAATCCATAAAAGTTGAATGAATATTTTCAAAGCAATTATAAAAATGCATTGCGTCTACAAAACAAAATATCTTACTTTGGCTGTAACTTTAACCGGTGACTTTACTGGGGATTTATTGTTACCACTGGCTGGTGAATCTTTATTTGGACTGAGTTGACTCTTGACTTTAGCTGAGAGTTTGCCAGACAAACTTGCTATCAATAAGTTTTAGAAAAAAAATTTTTTTTAGCAAGAAGTAAGTAATAATAGCTCACATGACAATTGTGCTGAGTGCTGGTATCCATTTATACCACATGCTCATAGCAAATATAAAAAAAGCAGTTGGGTAAAAAAAAAGATTACTGAAAAGTAAGAACGTGAAAGTAAGACAGCTTGAAATTAGAGAGAGAGTAGAGAAATGATTCAAATATAGTATTTTACAGTCCAGTTTTTTATAAGGAAAAGTAAACCCTTCATTTCTATATACAGTCTATGGATCATTACATTTGTTTTGTTGTTTTAGTCAAGAACTTGGATATAAAAGCTACATAAAAAAAGAGTAAATGATTCTTTCAACTTTCAAGCAGTGTCTTTATAAATAAATATTGCTGAAAGAGACTAAGAACATTTAGTCAAGAACTTGGATATAAAAGCTACATAAAAAAGAGTAAATGATTCTTTCAACTTTGAAGCAGTGTCTTTATAAATAAATAAATATTGCTGAAAGAGACTAAGAACATTTAGTCAAAATTTTTATTTCATTTTTTGCCCTATCATTTTCTCTGGAATTGTTAAGGAAGCTTAATTAAATGAAAACATTTTAAAAATTTATTTCTATTTAATTGGTTTAAAGTTCAAATTTACACACATGAAAGATTCTTAGAGCACGCACACAGACACACATAAAATCATAGCTTAACTTGGAATGCATCACCATGACCAAAACGTAAAATTAAAATGACAATATTCTCAAAGCTAACAACTTGAACAGAGTCAAAGTCCAAACACTGAAAGAACACTCACCAGATTCTGAAAGAACACTCACCAGATTCTGAAAGAACACTCACCAGATTCTGAAAGAACAAAGAACACTCACCAGATTCTGAAAGAACACTCACCAGATTCTGAAAGAACACTCACCAGATTCTGAAAGAACACTCACCAGATTCTGTGCCACTGTCCAGCTTCTCTTCTTTAGTCTCAGACTGTTTCACCTGTTCATAAAATATATCAACTCTTTATAAAGTAATAAATGGATTCAAACAAAGAGAATATAACAAGCTATACGTAGACCTAATTTTTTAAAATAAAAATGTTGATTTACATCTAGCGCGTAATGTATAAAAAACCTTTTTGACATTGGGTCCATCCAATTGAACCAGTGTCTTCTGGAAATCTTCATCATCGTGCATTTCTTCATCAAACGTCAGATCTACATCTACAACATCCACCTAGGAACAAATCCATGTCAAATAAAATTAATGAGAAGGCAATATGGGGGAAAACCTGGAGCATACCTTGTAAAAACAGTCTCCAACATAAATCTAATTAAAAATTGTTTGAATAAATAGTTAAAAAGATCTGAGTCTTGTTTACTTGTTTCTATAAAATAGTTTGACTAAAGAAAATTCAAGGATAAAACAAAGAGAAAAATTAAAAGACAAGGGCTAAAAGACACAACAGCAAAATAATAAATGTAATGACTGATATTAAAGGGAAAGCACTACAAAAGTTACCTCTTTTACTTCCTCGTGCTTTCGTTTCACCACAGCTGTCACTCTGTCACTTCTGCTAGCCGTTGCAGTTCCAAAGAAGTCGGACACATTAACAGGCTTAAGAACGTCCATATTACCTTTCTTGGTCTTCTCTTCCCGGGCCGGAGGCTTGGCATTGTGAATAACAAACTTGTCCAACGCTGTGACCTGCTTCTCTCCATCTGAAACAAGAGGCGGGTTGATTATTACTGGCTTCAAATCTTTCATTCTCTGGGCTGTTATTTTATTTTTCATTCTCTGGGCTGTTATTTTATCTTTCATTCTCTGGGCTGTTATTTTATCATTCATTCACTGGGCTGTTATTTTATCTTTCATTCTCTGGGCTGTTATTTTATCTTTCATTCACTGGGCTTGTTATTTAATCTTTGATGCACTGGGCTTGTTATTTAATCTTTCATTCAACGGGCTGTTATTTAATCTTTGATGCACTGGGCTTGTTATTTAATCTTTCATTCTCTGGGCTGTTATTTAATCTTTGATGCACTGGGCTTGTTATTTAATATTTCATTCAATGGGCTTGTTATTTAATCTTTGATGCACTGGGCTTGTTATTTAATCTTTCATTTAATGGGCTGTTATTTAATCTTTCATTCAATGGGCTTGTTATTTAATCTTTGATGCACTGGGCTTGTTATTTAATCTTTCATTCAATGGGCTGTTATTTAATCTTTGATGCACTGGGCTTGTTATTTAATCTTTGATGCACTGGGCTTGTTATTTAATCTTTCATTTAATGGGCTTGTTATTTAATCTTTGATGCACTGGGCTTGTTATTTAATCTTTCATGCACTGGGCTTGTTATTTAATCTTTCATTCAATGGGCTTGTTATTTAATCTTTGATGCACTGGGCTTGTTATTTAATCTTTCATTCAATGGGCTTGTTATTTAATCTTTCATTCAATGGGCTTGTTATTTAATCTTTCATTCAATGGGCTTGTTATTTAATCTTTCATGCACTATATTTTTAAATACAGGAAGGATGTCTGTCTGTATTTTATTTTAGAATTATCTTTAAAAACATCTCAAACAAATTTCAATAGAAATACAAATAAAATTATCTTTGCTTTAAATTTGAGAATCATTAATTAAGTTAGTTGTTATAAGTTAATATAGTTTTTATTCAATATAATAAAGTACTATTCACTATTATAAAACACTATTCAATAAATTAAAAGACTTTTCAATATCACAAAACACTTAATATGCCATTTTAACATTATTTTTTAATTTATTACTTGCCAGAATCATCAACATAAGTCACTTCTTTTTTCTTCCTCTTGGCTTTAGGTTTTTCTTTAGGCAGTGGGTCTTCTTCAGAGTCTGAACAAAATTTAATATCAAACTTCACATTTAATATCACTAGAAAATTTTGAGCAACATTTTTAAAAAAAAACATTTTTCCATACATTAGCAAATTAAGCTCATAGTTACTCAGAACAATGGTTAGATTAAAGTTTAACAGGAAAAAAAAAACATGATTGTTTCAAATTAAATTAACTATGTACCTGAAGGAAAACATAGTTATTTAAAAATGGTGTTAAGAAATTTTTACTTGGTGAAAACACAACAAAGAAACCTTCACAAACTGGTGTTTATATTTTTTAAGCTTTGTAATTGCTTCTTTCTGGCTAAAGGTTACTAACATCATTTCAGCATGAAGAAAACATGTGATGAACATCTCAGGTAAATAAAATGTAACGACTGAAGGTGTCTTTCTTTTCATATTAAAACAAAATCGTACCAGTACCTGAATCTAAAACTCTCGAGTTCTTTTTCCCAGATTTAGCGTTACTACTTCTGGCCCGTTTTCTTCTGGAAACAATAACTTCTTCTGATTCTGTGTTGTCACTGTCCGTTTCTGGTTTAAGGTTGTCTTCATCATCGTCGTCACTGAACAGCTGAGAAGTTTTTGGGGTGAAATTTTACATTAAAAAAAAGCATTTTGTCCCTGTGGGGAACTGTAAATAAATTATTGTATTATAATATTATGATTTTTTAGAATTATTTTGGAAGAAACCTAGAAGTTAGTGAATGGAATTTAATAAAATGGCCAAGTCAGAAATTACCTTGTCTTCCCCTGTTGGCTGTGATAAGATTATTATTATTATTAAAATTAAAAGAGAAGTATAATGGGGAGGTTATTTGAATTAAATTTAAGTTCAGTCTCAACAATGACAGCCTCTTCCATGAGTGCTACTGGAGAGAATGGCTGACAAAAAGAAGAAAAATATGCTTCTTTTGTATTTGTTATGGTCTATAATTGAGAGATCCACAGATTTTTATTTGAAGTACCTGTTTGTGTTTCCGATTAGTTTTTTGCTCCTGTTTTGTGTGAGTTGATTGTTTTCTTGGACTCTTCCTGACCTCAGTGTCCTGTTTATGGTCTTTCTGCACATTGTTCTTGTCTACATGACCCTTCTTGTTCCTTTCTTTATCTTTACCCTTCGTTCTGGTCTGAGAATTAGTTCTGGAATTTTTGGATTCTGTAGATGTGACACTTTCAATTTCTATTACGTCATCCTCAACATTCAAACTGCTCGTTTCATTTTTTTTTCTTGAATCACATTTTTCTGTTACTTTATTACAATTCGTGTCATTTTCATTATTCTTATTTTTAATTTTAACTTGATCTTTCTTAGGGCTGTTTTTTATATTCCTGCTGTTACTGGGAAAGGTTCCATTTGGTTTTGTTTTTACTTTCAATGACTCTTGAGAATTTTTTACTACATCCTCATCTGAAGGAGTCTCTATTATTTCTACATCATCATCATCACTTTCAAAAGTATATTTTTTTCGGGGCGATGTTCTTTGTTTTTTATCCTTGTTTGTAACTGGTGTCGTCTTGTTCTTCTTTTGGGTAACAGGACTTTTGAGGGTCTTGCCAGCCTTTGTTTTAGTTGCTTCATTCTTCTTTGCAGTGCTTGGCTCTTTCACGGCAGCATTTCCAGGTTTCTTGGTGGTTGGGGAAGGCCCAAAAAATTTTCTGATGTCCTGAAAGGAAATTTTGTTTAGTTGAAAGACAAGAAAATAGAATAAAGAAAAGTATCAATTACTTACACTCAGAGGCGTCACAGGGTTGGTGTATCACAGTGGTGTAGCTTATGTTGTCAAACCCCCCAGCCCCCAACATTTACCTGTGTCACAGGGTTGGTGTATCACAGTGGTGTAGCTTATGTTGTCAAACCCCCAGCCCCCAACATTTACCTGTGTCACAGGGTTGGTGTATCACAGTGGTGTAGCTTATGTTGTCAAACCCCCCAGCCCCCAACATTTACCTGTGTCACAGGGTTGGTGTATCACAGTGGTGTAGCTTATGTTGTCAACCCCCCCAGCCCCCAACATTTACCTGTGTCACAGGGTTGGTGTATCACAGTGGTGTAGCTTATGTTGTCAAACCCCCCAGCCCCCAACATTTACCCTCAGAGACCTCCTCTGAGCCTGCCAGTGCCAAATAACGTGAACGTACAGAATTTAAATTTCGTTGTCACCCTGTGAGGTTCTTACCCCACGTTTTAATAGTTAACGACACAGGCGCAGACTGTAGACTTAAGGCTATAGGAGAGTTGATCATGGATAAGCATAGGACATAATAATCTTCTGTACAAAAAAGAGCGTTTGTAATAGATGAGATGAACTGTACTTATCAGGACACAACAGAAGCCCATGCTGAACATCTTGCCATTACAATTAACTCTTAAATTTTAAAGCCTTGAAGTTGAAACTTATAAAGCAATCTTTTTCTTTTATTCACACATTAAGATTACGTAATATATACTCATTAAATAGTTATAGAATACTAGGTTGATTTTAGGCTTAGGATGCAAATCTTGGTGAGTGCCACTTTAACATTATTTTAAATTTGTTACTTAGACTTAGAAAGATGTTCAAGTTCAAGGATGAAAATTTGATACTATGTCAAGGCCAAGGGATGGTAACAAATTGGTAGATATGGAGACAGACATCCAGAAGTATTTCAGTAGTTTATTTATAATATGATTTTTAATATTTTGTGTGTGTGCAGTGTGCATGTTTGCATACCTTCATTTTGAAATGACTCATGACAAAAGGAACTATCCTCTATTAACATGTACAAAAGGAACTCATTTTGGAACTACAACTTAGACTCTTAATTATTATAACCAATGGTTAAATGGCTTTTGAGCACTGCACTTTTTATGAATGAAACAATGAGAACATAGGAAAATTAGTAGAATCAAAATGAGGTTGAAGATGATTGGTTGCCGATGACAACAAGTCTGCAACCTGTACATTTTGTTGTTCCATGCTCATATCTGGATGTATATTTCTAAAATTCTTGATTTAAACAATTACATTATTTTCTGTTTGTATTATTTCCAAAGTAAAGCTTATACTTACTTGGTTTTTTAACGAAAAGTTGTCAAAAAATATGTTTTTATTATTATGATTAAAAATAATAAAACTAGAATTTTTCACAATATCAAGTGTACTCATACGAATTTGGGACAACAACAAAAAATACAACAAATAAACAAAATCGAGGTTAGGAGACACACACAATTTTATTTTGGAAAGTGTTATATCTTAAATATTTTGTAGTCTGAGGCTCTATAGGCACAACCTCTGAAATAATAAGTAAAAATATAGCAGAGAGGTGCATTTTTAAATAATTGAGAACTGCAACTTTGAAATGGGAAATAGACTAAAATTAATAGATAAACTAAGGAATGCTACCAAAATATTTCCAGATGTCTGTCTCCATAACTAAGAAGATCTACCAAGTACTTTATACAATTGGATGCTGCTAGCATTACGACATGTCGTAGCGCTAGCCAGGAAACTGCTGCCACGACATGTCGTTACAGCAGATGATTTGACAGGATATTGTTAGCGTTACGACATACGCAACTTCTGCGACGACTAGTCTTAGTCGCTATAATTATAATATCTTAACAAACTCTTCTTTATATTTTATGCTATACGCATATAAAATAATATGACAATAATGCTGGGCTTATTTATGTGTGTATTAATTCTAAAATCTAAATTTATTTTAAAAGATTTAATATTGGTCTACTGATCGGCCGATTTTGTGTAAGTGATGTCAATGCCAAGTATTAAAATTTAGTATATCGTAAATGAAAATGCTCTAGATAGCAATACTTCGCGCACAATCCCAGGAATCTAAAACAAATAATTGGATTCGTGTGGAATAATAATAAAATGTACCGTGTGCAGACCTGTCATTGGAAACCATTCCATTCATTTTCATCCTGCAACCTCATTTTCACTATACTCTACTACTATTGTTTTATTCTCGTTGTTTTATTCATAAAAGTTGGCCGTGTGCAAAATTTATTTAACTATAATAATTAAAATTAACAATGGTAAGTCAAAGCCGAAGGTTGAATAGGAGTTATTAATTTTTTTTTCTACATTTTTAAAAAGGACAGTTTGTTTTGTCGTGACTTATATTCATATGAATATGTCTTAATGTGATGTAGATCATGATCTAGAACTTGTAATAAATGTAAATATATCAGTATTACTTAGTGTTATCAGTATCAGAAACTTTGTTTCAGCAAAAAAAAAGTTTGGTAATACCGACAAAAATGTATATCGGTAGACCCCTAAGATTTAATCAACTTATTAGCTTTTTAGATTAAAAACAACTAAAAATTACAGTCACCACTGCATTCATTGAATTGTAGGCCCAATTGGTTTAACAAACAAACAAAAACACACACAAAAAAACTTTTTAAAACTGGACGGGAGCAGGATTCGATCCCAATACTGGATTTACCAACAGGGAAATGGAACTATCACTTCGTCTACGGTCTAGCGAAGCTCATTTCAACTGTCGTTTTTCTAACATTATTTATAAATTATAAATGTTTGTCTTTAAGTTTACAAAGTGGCTGCTCGTCTCGAAGAGGCATCGATACTGCTCGTCAGGACGACCCAATATGCGGCTGCATACGCGCTCGTCCACTTCCGGTTATTGCTATTCTTGGTAACATTTTTTATAAGGTTAAAAAATTCATTGGTGTTTGTGGCTGTGTGGTCGTATTGATAGTTAGATAGTACGCTACATCGCAGGTCCGCGGTTCGATTCCTTACTGATGCCTAATTTTTTTTTAAAAAACAATACAACATGAATTGATAATGAATAAGATTTTTTTTTTTAAATGGTTTGTTTTGATGTTAGGTTTAAGGATAGACTTTAGGGTTACGTTAAGTGATAGTCATAGGGTTTGGGTTAGGTTTAGTGATAGTTTTTAGGGTTTGGGTTAGGTTTAGTGATAGTTTTTAGGGTTTGGGTTAGGTTTAGTGACAGTTTTTAGGGTTTGGGTTAGGCTTAGTGATAGCTTTTAGGGTTTGGGTTAGGTTTAGTGATAGTTTTTAGGGTTTTGGGTTAGGTTTAGTGATAGATTTGAGAGATTGTTTGAATGCACATATAGAATCGGAGGTTCAATGAAAGGCGTAGTGAATACTTGTAACTCTTCAATTTTATAAACATCATTTTATAAACTTCGAGACGACTAGTATTCATGCTGGATGACTCGAACTTCGAGACGAGCAGCACCGCCCTTAAGTTTACACCAATCAAGTTTTTTTTTTACCTTAAAATTCATTAAATAGTATCAATTTGGTTATGAGAACTATTGTTTAGTATTTAAGACATACAGCATAAATTTACGACCAGTCATAACAGCAGACAACTCACAGGGATGTTGCTAGTGCTACGACATGAGCCAAGACTCTAGCCCTAGCACTAGCTATGTTAAAATGTTCGGAGTGTCTACTGCTACGACAAAGTAACGGCAGACAACCCGCGCGGATGTGGTTGGTGCTGCGACATGTCGTAACGCCAGCAACATCCGCCCAGGTTGTCTGCCGTTACGACATGTCGTAAACAATTTTCTGTATTTCAATTATGCTATTACTAATACTTAAATACTAAACTATAATTCTCATAATGAAATATCATGATCACTAGATAAGCTTATTAATGAATTTTAAAGGATTAAAAAAAAATCTAGATTGAGCCATTAAATGAAAAACAGTTATAAATTTAAAAAATTACAATTGCTCAGCAGCTTCGCTAGATCAAATGATAGAACGGTTGCTTAGGAAATGATACACTACTATCGATAGCGGGATTCCGCTGCCGTCATGTTTTTTTTTTTTTAAATTTCATTTATTATTATTATTATTTTTTTAAAAATCATAATGAGTAAGCTGATAATTTTTGTTATTATTCTGAAAAGCAGATACGTTAAATAAATCTGTTAAAAATATTTAGATTTTAGACATGTCGTAACGCTAGCAACATCCGAACGGGTCGTCTGCTGCTACGACAGTCGTAAAAATGTGATATGTGCTTACTTACAGTAAGTTACGACTAAAGCTGTATTTAATTATGCTAATACTACTTTTTTTTCTTTCTTCTTTTGATTCGTGAGTTGACACTCAGTCGGCATCATCAACGAAAAAGGTGAGGCGTGAGTTTAAAAAATGACTATAAACCACGTGGGACGTGGTGGTCGAGAGGTAGCGCTCTCGACTGTCATACCGATGGTCACGGGTTCGAATCCACAGGATTTGTTCTCGCGGCCTGAGGAGTCCCCGAGTCACCCAGCTCCAATTGGGTACCTAACTAGACAATAGTTAGGCGGCTGGGGTAATGCGTGGAACCCCTATAGCTGTGGCCTGTGACCGCTGCATCACTTGCCAACAGATCATCTCTCATGGTCTGTGGACGCAATTATCTTCTGCATAGAAGGAGCGTCTGTATATCTTAAGATAAGATATCACTGATCACTGTTACTTAATTGTTTGGAAGATATTTTTGAAACATTCTCTGAATTGAAGGCATCGCGAAAAAGTGCTGAACGCAAGCGGGGGATGCGTGATTTGAAGCCATTGTGATTGTCAGACGAAGGAGGCATAGTGCATCGTACCCCGCATACTTGCTCGTCATAAAAAGTGCAATGAGAGGCGGGGGGGGGGGGGGGGCTGCTGAGAAAACGGACACAAACAGCAGCACGAAGTAATAGTACTAATAGTAATAGGGGGGAAAAAAGGCGAGTAAACGAGGAGTCCTGTGAGGTTGTTATTACCTGCCCCCCCTCAATAGTAATAGTTTTAGTAATAGAGTGAAAATGAGGTCGAAGGATGAATGGAATGGTTTCCTGTGACAAGTCTGCACACGGCACATTTTATTATTCCACACGAAACGAATTATTTTAGGCCTGCATTCTTGCGATTGTGCCCGATACGTTGCTTGAGGATTTTCATTTACTGCTTTAGGTAGGTACTTTGATAGAAAATTTAAATGTAGTCCAATAGGCTTAAATAATACATCATTTTAAAGGGCTTGCTAAGGCCTTTTCAAAAACACTTGTTTTGTCTTTCTATCTTTTATAGAAGTGGAGTTATTAATTTTTTTGTCGATTTTTTTTGCCCCTTATATAATCTATATAATTTATTAAAAAAACTTGTGACCCAAATTTCAAGATTCTGTACTATTTCCCTCATAACTTTTTTAATTTTAGAGATATGGTTATCAAATTTTCAGGAGACATTAACAATCCAATTTACAAAACAATGAACAAGGAATGTTTAAATTATATCAAGGTTTTGAATTTTGTAAAAATATATTTTAAAGACTTGTTGAAGAAAATCATAGCGAAAATAATTATTTTTATATATAATATATATATAGATAAATATAAATCAGTAAAAAAAACAGTTGCATGCCAAATGTATTTTAATTAGTTATATTGTAAATTTAAATCAATAACTATGATTATATGTTTGAATGGTAAGTATTTGACTTTTAAAATAAAACTGAATGCGAGTTAAAATAAATTATTTTTGAAAATACCCTACACCCTGAAATCTGATTACTGAAATTTCAAATTAAAATTAAATTCTATTAGTATTTGAAGATTTAAGTATCTCATTAAATGATAATAAGAACATTTTTTACTGTCACTTTGTAAGTAAATAACTTGTATTATTTATTGCATGCACATTTCTAAAAATGTCATTCATAACATGTGTCATTGTCCATGTCTTATCTGAACTTATTAAATACATATTTAGCAATGGAAGATATTCAGAGTTCTGCAATGAAATATTATTTTTATATCTTGTAATTATTCCTGATTCCTATGCCTATGTCTGTTTTAATTGACTTTTATTTCTTTTTTTTTTNAACTTATAATAACCAAGTAATTAAAATATATACTAATACTGTTACTAATACTATAGAATTATATACAAGAAAACTAATAGTATTATGGTATAAGTATAATGTTAATTGGGCCTGCATTTCTCTGAGTAGAAGATTACATGTTTCTAATAATTAAATAATGGTAAATAATAGTAATAGTGATTTAATTCTATATTAAGAATAGTAATACTAGTGGTTGTTCATTTTAATTTTATCTATTTATTTTCATCCATCATAGATCAATATCGGCTTTATTAAAGTGATATCATCCTTTTACATTATTTTTATATAAATATCTTTGTTTTATTTGTATTTATTCAGATGTTAAATGATTGCAATTATGCATAACGTATAGCGCTGAGTAGTCTTTCTTAGAAAACTAACACGCCGGTGAACAAGAAAAAATCGGCCATCTTTGTTTTTTACGGTGCCGATGTTTGATCAAAATATAAGTGAAGGTCTACTGCTTATGGTGGAAGGCTACATTGATGAAATCAATGATTTTCCAAACAAAATTAATATGATTATCACTAATAATTTGGTCCGAGTAACTATTTTTAATTAAATACAGAATATTTAAGACATTAGTAGCTTAACGATGTTGCAAGAGACACAGAAAATTCCCCAGATGACACCGCGTTGCATGAATAGTGATAGCGTCACTGGAAACCTACTAATTGACGTACTCGATGCTCAAATTTGTTTTTTTTCGATTACTGTGACGTAAAACGACTAATTCGGGGATCTCCGTAGAGCTAATACAAATTTTCCGAAAAAATATTTCCGTAAATTTACGACATGCGCAGATCGATGCGCGAACGAGTATCGAAGTGCCTACTTTAGGCTTTACGGTATACTAAATTTTAATGGATCGGCATCACTTACACAAGTATACTATAGTATAGCAAAATCGGCTGATATATTTATAATCGGTAGACCAATATTATATTAAAATTAAATCTATTTAAATAATTTATTTAAATAAATTTAGATTTTAGAATTAATGCACACACAAATAATGTCGTATTATAATATATATGCGTGGCGTATACAATATAAAGAAGAGGTTGTTAAGATTTAATTATTCCCAGGTGTCTACTGCAAAGAGTGACTAAAACTAGTTGTAGCAGAAGTTGCGTATGTCGTAGCACTAGTTTCCTGACTAGCGCTACGACCGGGTCGTCTGCTGCTACGACAAAATTGTGGTAGCGCTAGCCACATCCTAAATTGTTATGTACTTCATTAATTTTTATATTAACTTATCTCAATTTTTAAAGGAAAATTACATTAAATTATGGGTAGTTGATGTAGTAATAAATTTTATTTCAATATTTTACTAAATTTACCATAAAGATAAATGTATTGCTGAGAATTTGCAATTGTTCAATTGATATGCATTGCCTTCGGCGCGCCTTATTTCGTTTGTTTACGTTCCTTAACTTCCGTTTCGGAGTTAAATACCGAAAAAATAATTACAAATAATTTCAGTATTTAATAAAGTGTTCAGTTATTTCAGAATCCATCACAATTTTTATCTATTGTATTCCACAGTTCAAAGTTGTATTTTTTTTAATCATACCAGATTTAAATAATATGTTTAAAGTTACTTATTACTTTTCACTAAAATTTGGTGGTCTTTTTAAAAGTTTACCAACTACTAAAGGACAATGTGACAATGACTGACAACTTACGGAATAATAGAATCAACAAACTTGACAGTGGTGTGGCTGAGGTGCGAGGTTGCGTCGTGCACCGAGTGACACCCCATCCGAGGGGAGGGGTGGCACCAAATTTAAAAATTGCATTTAACAACTTTACACACAAGATCCCCACTTGTTACTGGGTGTGTAAGCTGAACCAACAGTAATATAATCATTCATTGATTGGAAAACATTGAAAGAAGGCCATATTATGTTTCACAAAAGCATTATTGCGAGGGGGGGGGGGGGGGGGGGTGGAGGAGTATATTGCACAAGTTGTACAACTTAAGGTGTACTACACAAGTGTCGTAACTCACGTGGTATTACTGAAGTGGTATAACTCACGTTGTATTAAAGTGGCACATCTCATGGTCTCTTACCTGCTGTCTATGATTTCAAGTCTAATAAAAATATAATTTTAGGCTGATGTTTATCATACGCAGCAGGATATGCAAACAAAAGGCTTCATTCTGAAATATGTGGTGACCAAGCTAAAAGTGCTTCAGATTGTCTCTGCGCGCGAGATGCTGTCACTTAGTGGCATACGCTGTTGAAAAAAAAATTAATTCTCTGATCAATACGGTACATTTAAATTAAGATTAAGGCAGAAGTACTATAGACCATGTCCCTGGGGGATGTTGAACATTTCAACTCTAGATAAGATCCAAATTGATCAGGGAAGAATCAAATTTATTTGAAGCTGTTTAACTCAAGAGTATAGTATTAGCAAGTGAAGAACTGTTGTTGATATTGACATTAACTCTAGAGTATAGTATTAGCAAGTGAAGAATTGTTGTTGATATTGACATTAACTCTAGAGTATAGTATTAGCAAGTGAAGAACTGTTGTTGATATTGACATTAACTCTAGAGTATAGTATTAGCAATTAAGAACTGTTGTTGATATTGACATTAACTCTAGAGTATAGTATTAGCAAGTGAAGAACTGTTGTTGATATTGACATTAACTCTAGAGTATAGTATTAGCAAGTGAAGAATTGTTATTGATGGTAACTTTATAATTAAATTCAATGTTTTTCTACACGTCACATGCTGCCATTCTCAATTATAAAAAGTAGTTCGGCTGCGCTGATGTTTGACCGACACATTGAAGACATTGAGAATTACAGCAAAGCAAATTTTGTTATGGATTATGTAATATCTGTCTTTTTTTTTTTGGTGTAAGATTGAGCACAAAAAAGATGGATGATGTGTAACTTTCCACACAGTTTGTTATTTTGCACAAAAGACAACAAATATTTAACCTCACAACACATCAATGGTCAAAACAACTGATCACCTTTGAATATTGATTTTATTTTCAAAACTGCATGAGTTCAAATTAATAACTTTCTGATTTAAAAATTGTAAGTGGAAATGACAGTTTTTAAAAATCACATAAGTATTGCAGTAGTAAGGCTAAGATATTGTAACCCATCTGCTTGCTGTTGGGCAATGCTTAAGTAATGTGGGGGCGGGGAAAGAAAGCAATGCATGGGCCAATTACATTGAGGGTCATGGATAAGTCCCTCCTCCCGTGGGGTCATGGATCAATCCAACTGAGGGTCACACATTAATCTCATTGAGAATCTTAGACCAATTCCATGCAAAGGTTACTGAATAAACGTAACCTTGAAAGCCAGTTTTACCATACATATATCTTTTTGGAAACACCAGTGAATACAAAATACTGATTGGGTTGCAGCCATTAGTTTGAGAGTGGCTGAACTATTTTCTTAAAATGTAATATTCACACATTGCTTCAAACACATCTTTAAAAATTATTTTCATTAATAAACTACATTGGAATTATGTAGTTGAACATTTTCTCTAAAAAAATATATTCCCTTGTATTTTTTATTTATAAAAGCAGACATTTTTTTTATTATGCTAGGCAAATCACTGCCTTTGTTTGATGATGGTTTAATTTTTTTTGTTTCTTGTTACTCAGCAACAACATCTCCAGATAAAAAATCTAATTTATAAATGTGAAACAAATATTTAAAAAATATATAATTTATTTTAAATTACATATTTTGTGATCCTGTAGCTGATTCAGTAACATTTTGAAATATTTCACAGATGAAAGGAAGCAAATTTGGATTTCTCCGTTACATTAGCTATTTAAAAAAGACAAACAAAAAAACCCAGATATTTTAATAACACATATATGAAGGAGCCATCACAGTCACCTCTTGGGGTTTGTGCCACTAAGTTTGACATTAGAAGAGTCACTACTGATGGCGCCACTAGCACTCACGTCCCAAAACTCTGTAACTAGTCTCACATTCCCTAGACTCCACTATTGCTCTCAGATACATTAAATTGTATTTACAATAAAACGAAGACCCTAAGGCTAAAAATTGAATTTTTTGCGGGGTACAAAATCAATCTATACTGTCACCTTGACCTACCGGGTACGCTGTCTCAATATGAACACATTAGCATACAGCTAAATTGTTTATTTTCAACAAATCAGGAAGTAAGAATTATAACATCTCATTCAAAAAAATTAATCGATTGAATTATCTTAAAATTATCTCCAACTAGACTTGAAGAGAATGAAACCTAACATTGGGGCGACCATTCGCTTTGTTCAGAAATTGTAACAAAAAATTAAGATGGTGTTTTGTTTTTAAGTTTCTCTCCATACCCCAGCTGTCTAGTACTCTGCTTAAGTAGGAATTCAATAAACAAAATTTTTATATATATATCACTTGCCAATTAAGTTTTTTTTGTTTGTTTTTTTAAATGATTTAAAAAAATTTGATGACCATATTTAAAAATAAATCTTAACATTATTTCAACTCCTAATAAAATTTAAAAAAAACAGAAAAGTATAAGCAGTAAATGCATAGGAGACTCATCTACAAAATATTCTCACAACCATTTTTTCTTACATACGAGAGTCGAAATATTGCAAGCATTTAAAGCATGACATTTTTTTATAGCAATCAATGTGATCATTTTCATAAATATAGCACATGCATTAAAAATCTTCCCTGAAATTTATCACAATCACTAGTTATTGTCTCGTTTGTTTTGTTAAATAAAAAAATCATTGGACCTTGAGGTCCAAATATGACATCATACGAGATGCTAAATATCTTAAAAATTTTTTTTTAAAAATTCTATTTTTAAAGAAATCCTTTCTTTTTCATGAGAGTATGTTATGTAGTCAGACAAATATAACCAATACAGAAGAAACTTGATGATCTGTAGTAAAATCATTTTGGGTTAGAGTTAATCAGAATAATCAATATTTCTGATCAATTGTTGGCACAGAGCTTTTTGTTTTTATAAGACAATATCGTTAAACATATTTTGCTTCTAAGTGCCGTTACTTTGTTGTGGCTGGACAATTTTGTCCTGAACTTGATGTCCACTAAGATGGCCATTACTTTACACAGCTGGTCACCAAATACATAAGCCAGGAGAATAAAAAATCCAAACAACTTTCTACATGGATGACAGATGTCAAGACTGTCAAGTTTTTACTGTTGTTGGTTACTTTTATGTAAATTAATGACATTAAATTGTCTGAGAATGAAATCTTCATTTTAAAAAAACCTGTAGCTTTATTTAAATATTAACACCTTTAATACTTTCTGTATTATGATCACACTATTTATAATCTATCGTAGTTAAAATCAACTCCTCTAACATTTTTTGTGTTATGTTTGCACTAAATGTTCAATCATAGTTGAAATTAACTTCTCTTACACTTTCTGTGTTAGATGTGGAACTACATAATCTATCATAGTTAAAAATCAACTCCTCTAATACTTTCTATGTTATATTTGCATTCAATGTTCTATCACAATATCATAAAAATATGGAAATGCTCAGAGTGTAAGTAAAACTAAAATAACAAAGTGGAAGATTCTTCAGTTTAAACATGTTCACGTTTTATCAAATGAACAATTTCGTAAAATCTGAAAATGGTAAAATATAAAAATTAAAATCAAATCCGATTAGTACAATTTTGATAACATGATTTTTTTTACATTTGATTCTTGACAACAAATTATTTTGACATGAAATTATTTCAGAACATTCTGATGGATTTGCACAAATATTTCCCTGCCCTTATCAGACAGGAGGAGGTCATTTCCATGATGATGCTTAAACCTTATATTTTGATGCTTAAACCTTATATTTAAATAAACATATTAAATAAACAATTCCACAACTAATAATATATACTTTAAAGAATATTTTTAAAAAATCAAAAACAGCAACTTAAAATTTTTAAAAAGCCATCTAGACTATTTTTAGGTAGCAAAATAGTTTTTTTTTAAAACAAAAAGCAAGCATGTAGCTATCTGTAATGTCATAACAGAATTAAAAAATTTAAAATCTGTTTTCACTGTGACACTGCATTATTTCACTCCATGAACTAAACAAACAAATGAATAAATATTGCAAAACTGTCTGAGTCATGAGTTTCTAGGTGAAGATGTCCAATAACAAAAATCTCCATTTAGAAATGATGTGCTACAAAAAACAGAAGGAGTAAAAAAAAACTTTTGAGACGAGCTTCTGAGGTGAGTCACCGAGTGGTTTAATGTTCAACTACAAGTCAGGTCTAAACAATCTCAGGGGCTACAACCTGTGGGATCCTTGCGGCATGTTTGGCTCATTCATTAGAATTTATAACTTGAGGTGTTCGAAACTAATTAGTGCCTAAAGTAAGTGCCACTTTTGGCTCACGACTTTCATAGAATGATGGGGGCACACACGATACTTTCTGACTTAGTCTTGTCACCCTGTTGTTAACGTGTAGGCACTTTACTTTCATCGGGATCTCTACGACCCTTCCTGCACTATCACCTGCCACACTATCACCTGCCACACTATCACCTCCTACACTATCACCTGCCACACTATCACCTGCCACACTATCACCTGCCACACTATCACCTCCTACACTATCACCTGCCAGACTATCACCTGCCACACTATCACCTGCCAGAAGTCTATTTAGAGACAGATTTATAAATAATGACACATGAACATTACAAGCTTTTGCTTTTAAATTAAAATTTGACCAAAGTTTCATTGGGGGAATCTATTTTTAAAAAAAAAAAACAACTAGACAGTGTATGAAAATAAAGCTGTTGCTATGAAACGAAACAAAATCAGAGCATTTTCAGAAAAGCTGATAGGCCCATCGTCCATGATGTCCAGAAGTTTGGCTGATATAACAACTGAAAACATGACAACACAACCCCCCACTCCCCAGGAACATGTCAACACCACTTGCCGATTCGTGAATGGTGGTCTCCATACAACAGGATTTCAATTCTTTCTATTTTATTTAGTAGCCTACTTCATCTTTAAGAACACTAATTTAGTTCTTCCCAAGGGCATTCTAATGGTTTCAATTTAATTCAAACAAAAGTCAGTCTCATATATTTAAAACAGGGTCACATATAACAAAATGTATGTAAAAGTTATCAATTTATTACCCCTGTAAAATTTCATTATATATATATTTTTTTTTGAAGTGTTCAAATTATAAATCTAATGACAGATGTTACCCACTAATTAGATAATATGGCAAGCTTCTCAAACACCTTTTAGGTAATCCCTTATTGTGACGCATTTTATTTTTCAAGTCATTAAAAAAAAATAATTTTAAACTTACCTCATTAATAGTTATGAAATCTACTTTCAAATTACAACAGTGTATTTTTGTAGAAATAAAAGTACTATTATACGATTTATACCAAATAAAACTGTGTCTATTTCACTATCTTTTGGTACTTACATTGTTGTTGTGGGAGGTCTCATTTTAAAAAACATTTTTAAAGTTAAAAACTTCTATATACTCAACAAAACACACGAAAAAGTACTTATAAATTAATATAAGGCATTAAATTTTTTTTTTCTGATTTAAGTTTTAAAATAAGTAAAAGTAAGTTATTTTCACTTGTGTGCTCTAAAAAAAAAATGCGTTGAAATATGGGATTAACCACTTGTTCATGTTCCCTTAGATTTGGGTAGATGTAGTCCTATGATAGAAGGCATGCACAAATATATTGCAATCATTATTAGAGATTTTACAAACAAAAGCAATTATTTCAATGATAAGTTAACATTTTCATCAATAAATATTTGCATCAACATTTAAAAAAAAAAAAAGATTTTCAAGGACAACCTTGGAGTGATGCAGTTTCACAAAAAAAATCTGCAAACATTTCGTGCAACAATTTTTTAACAAACCATTTTATGTAAATGGCTTTACTGTTGTAGCTTCTATTATTTTTGTTGTTGTCTTCTTTTAATTTGAGCTGCTCATTCTATGAAGAGCGTGTGGGTTACTAACAACAACATTAATAGATCTGTGTCAATCGTTTGTAGCACCAATAACACATATGTTTGGAGCTGTAAGACCAATGACACGTATGTTTGGAGCTGTAAGACCAATGACACGTATGTTTGGAGCTGTAAGACCAATGACACGTATGTTTGGAGCTGTAAGACCAATGACACGTATGTTTGGAGCTGTAAGACCAATGACA